>PVJS01045758.1:0-16104 GCA_004027185.1 Glis glis | reverse complement strand
CCCCCCCCCACATGTTGCACTGAGAATGATGTTGGTATAATTTATGACAGTAATTCCATAGATTCATTTCTTTCTTACCCTTCCCCTTCCCTTGTACCCCTTCCCTTGCACCACTGAGGGTTCTCCATTGTCATTGGAGTCCCTTTTGTGTCCCTACTACTCCCTATGTTGCGCATATTAATGAAAACATATGTCCCTTCTTTTTTTGTGATTGGCTAATCTCACTTAACATAATGTTCTCCAGATCTTTCCATTTTCTTGCGAATGTTGTTATTTTGTTCTTCTTTATTGCTGAGTAGAATTCCATTGTGTGTATTTCCCATAATTTTGTAATCCATTCATCTGTTGATGAACATCTAGGTTGGTTCCATAATTTGGCCACTGTGAATTGTGCTGCTATGAACATATAAGCATTGTATTGGCCAGGTTCCACTAGACTAACAGAATTAACAGAATGAGTATATGGAAAAAAGGGATTTATCAGATCAGCTTCCAGTTTGAAGCAATGTAGTCCCGAGTTCTGACTGCACATGGAGAGTCAAAGGAACCAGTAGCTGGTCGAGCGGTCTAAGAGCTGGAGTCTTAGGATCAGAGCAACCACTAATTCAGTCCCAGTCCAAGATGTGAAGATCAGGAAGCTCTTCGGAGAAATGATGGTGAAGTTTCAGTTTGAAGGGCTGGAGGCCGAGGATCTCAGACGAGAGCAGAAGATCAAGAAGCTCTTCAGAGAAACAGCGAAGTTCCAGTTCTATGAGCTAGAGGCTGACGATATCAGGAGAGAACAGATGTGTTTACTTTGGAAAGAGTCGCGCATCCCTCTACACGGCTTTCTCTCCTTCTTTTATCTAAGTCCTGCTACCTATCAGAATCCTGCTGCCTACATTTAGGGCAGGACTTTCTGTTTAATCTGCTAATCTGCTGTTGCATAAACCAATTGTCTTATTGACACACCCAAAGTCACATGATCTTGGGTGTGTCATGATCTGTCAAGTTGACAAATTAGATTAACTATCACAAGCATGTAGATAGAAAAATGTGTCACCTTCCCCATAGATATTTGTACACAACTTGATCTTCTGTACCACTTGTTCTTAAAACAATTTTAAAAATTTACAATACTACTGATCTATTACAGGAAATTAAAAATGACTTAACAATTAAAGAAAGCATTTTGCCAGAGTCAAAATTATTTCATGTAAGTGGAGAGACTAACATTGTAGATATTAACTGAGGACCCTGAATTAATTAAAATAGGATTATTAGTTGCAGTTCAATAAGAAAGATACAAAGCCATGAAGATAAAGGCATATAAAGATTTTTTTAACTTTTATATCATGTAATTCAAGCAGAAATTTAAAACATTTTGTGAGCAATTTTTTCAGTGTCATATGATGCACAACCATACTGTTAATCTTTAATATTTTCCCCAATTAATATAGGAAATAAATTCATACTTGGTTCCTATGGTTGTCTTATTCTCAGATTGCTGGACTTCGTTATCAAAATATGATAAGGGATGCCAGGCACAGTGGTACATGCCTGTAATTACATAGCAAGACTGTTTAAAATTAAAAAATAAAAAGGGCTGGGGGAACACCTCAGAGGCAGAATGCCCCTGCATTCAAGCCCCAGTAACAACAACAACAACAACAAATGATATGGGAGTGCAAAGTGATACATAAGCAGATAGCCGAAAGGCTGAACATGGGCTTTCATTTCTCCATTGCCAAAGAGAATCCCCCCATACATACACACACAAATCAAAGCATGAGCCTATAGAGAACGCTGAACAAAATAAGGGATATTACCAAGCCAATTTAAGAAATATTAACACATGAATGCACTTTGGATTTAATAGTAGTATTTATGTTAAACTTCTTGATTTTGACAACTGCAAGAGAATATTCCACTTATGAGCACATAGATAAGATACATTTAAGAATAAAAGAGCTACTGTCTCTATTCCAAAATGTTTCACGATGTGGCCAAGGCTGGCGTCAAACTTGCCATCCTCCTGTGTCAGCCTCCCAATTACTGGATTGTAGGTGTGTACCACCATGCCTGTCTTCAGAAAAAGCAAATACAAATTAGAGTAAAAGGTATACGAGAGTTCCTTTTACTGTTTTTTTTTCAATAGTCCTATGGCTTCAAAGATTTACAAAAAATAAAAAGTAAAACATATTTATTTCTCTTTGTGTTTTTTCATATAGAAAAATAAAGAGAATAGATTAATCATTTTATGCATTTTCTTTCCTTTTGCAGTTGGTGCTACCCTCGAGGCAGTCACTCATTGCCTTTCTGTCATTGAATTAATCTCAATAGAATTTCATATCAATGGAATCATAAAGTATGTATGTAGCATTTTGTATTTGAGTTATTTTACTCAATGAAAGTTCATTCATTTTATTTTACCAGCATTCAAGTCTTTAGGTATACTACAATTTGCTAACTTATTCACTAGTTGATGGAAAATTATATTGTTAATTTGGAGTTTTATGAATAAATAATGTTAATATGGAGATTTACTTTCCATTTTTGTTTGGGGATAATTTTTTATTTTCCCTGGTTAAATACCCAGCATTAAGATTTCTGAGTCATACAGATAGTGTTTATTTTAGTGTTTAGCCTTAATTAACACAATTTCCTTGTTCTGATCTTAGCAGGGAAGCATTTAATCATTAAGAATAATGTTCTTTTTAAATTTTTCATAGACTATAAATGGATATTAAATTTTAAGAAATTATCTTTTGCATCTGTTAAATAATCATATTTTTTAAAAATGTTAAATTGGTCATATATTTTAAATAAATCTACTTAGTCAAAAGATACTATATTTGTATGACTTTACTCAGTTTGCTAATAATTTGCTAAGGATAGTTATATCAATTTTCATGAGGCATATGGTTCTGTAGTTTTACTCTCATCCCTCAAGATCAATGAAAGATTGGTTCCAGAACCCCCTGTGGATATCAATATCTGCAGATGCCGAAAAGCCACATATAAGGTGGATTAATTTTTTAATATAACCAATGCACAGCCTCCAAGATATCTTCCATCATTTCTAGATTACTTATAAAATCAAACACAATATAAATGTTAGGTCAATAGTTTCTACAATGTATTGCTTAGGGAATATTAATTAGAAAAACGTCTGTGCATGTTAAGTACAAATGTAATTTTTATTTTCAAATAATTTTGATCCACATTTGGTTGAGTTCACAGATGCAGAGCCCATGGATGAGGAGGGCTGTTTTCTCTAGTAATGTTCAGCTGTTCATTTACCATTAGGTATTAATTTTAAGTTACATATTTCTGCTGATATGGACATGTTATTTAAATTACAACTTTAACTATGCCAAATCCATAAATAGGAGAAAGCAAATTTACAGTCTTGAGTTAGTAAGAATGAAAATATAAGCTTAAAAATTTCCAAGGAGCAATAAATAAATTCATGATATATAAACAAAAAACAAGGTCGGGGGTAGCAGTTTTTAAGCTCTATAAATGGGGTATGGTAAACTTATTTTTATTAAATTATAGCTTTCATCTCTTTCATATTTAAATTGGGAAAATATGACTATAACATTATTTAAGTTAACAATAAAATGTTCTGATGTATGTATGAATGCATTCCTTTTGAAAATTTATCAATTTCATTAATATTTATTATTCTATATTTGAATAGAGGTATTCTCCATATCATATGTAAATGCTTTTCTTTTTTTCTTTTTTTTGTACTGGGCATTGAACCTAGGAGCATTCTATTTTTGAGCCACACCCCAGCTCTATTTTATTTTGAAACAGGGTCTCACTAAGTTGCTGAGGCTGGTCAAGAATCTGTGATACTCCTGTCTCAGCCTCCCAACTACTGGGATTACAGACCTGTGCTACCACACCTGGCTTGTAAATAATTTTTAAGATATATGTTGTACATTAATTTGAAAAACAGAATGGTTTATAATAACTAATTTATTTATTTATTTATTTATTGGTGGACTGTAAACATACATCTTGATGAGATTCAGGGTGGTAGGAGCATACATGCACACATCGGTCAATTAGCCCTCCCCAAATTCCCACCCCATTCCTTTCCCCTTCCCTCCTTCTCATGCTCAGTATAGTGATTGACTTTGATAAGTTTGTGTATGTACATCATGTGCATTAGGGTGTTTCCCTCTTCCCCCTCCCATCTCCCTCAGTTAGGTTGAATTCTTTACTCATCTAAGGTTTTCTCCATCTTTGTCTGGAGTTCCTCCTATGCCCTATTTTCCTTAGCTTCCACATATTAGGGAGAACATCTGACTTTTCACTTTTTGTGACTGACTAATCTCACTTAGCATAATGTTCTCAAATTCCATCCATTTCCCTGCATAAAATTCCATTGTGTACTATCCCATAGTTTTGTAGTCCATTCATCTGTTGATGGACATCTTGGCTGGTTCCATAGTTTGGCAATTGTGAATTGTGCAGCTATAAACATAGATACACATGCATTAGTCTAGTAGTTTGGTTTCAGTCCTTTTGAGTAGATGCCTAGAAGTGGTATTGCTGAGTCATATGGTAGGTTCATTCCCATTCTTCTGAGGATCCTCCACACTGTTTTTCAAAGTGGGTTGCACTAATTTGCAATCCCACCAACAGTGTATTAGAGTTCCTAATTCTCCACATCCTTGTCAACATTTGTTGTTGTTTGTGTTTTTAATGATTGCCATTCTAATTGAGGTTAGGTGATATCTCAGGGTAGTTTTGATTTGCATCTCTCTGATTGCTAATGATGTTGAACATTTTTTCATACATTTATTAGCCATTTGTATTTCTCTTTTGTGAAGTATCTATTTAGTTCACTTGCCCATTTTTTGATTGGGTTGTTTGTTTTTTTAGTGGTGAGTTTCTTGAGTTCTTGGTACATTGTAGATATTAGTCCTCTATCAGAGGAGTAGTTGGCAAAAATCTTCTCCCATTCTTTCGGCTTTCTGTTGAAGTTCTTGATAGTTTCCTTTGCTGCACAGAAGCTCTTCAGTTTAATGGAATCCCACATATTGATCCTCATTTTAATTTCTTGTGCCTTTGGGATTTTAAAAGGTAATAGTAAAGAGTTCATGCAAGTAAACACAATGTTTTACAACCAAAAATACACTCTACCAATCTCTGAAATATTGCATTTTCAGAAGATTAACATTTCTACATGTGGATATGTAGAAAATATGCCTTACAAGCTTGCTCCATTAAAGCAAACTTGTGCTGTTTTATCAGTGTAAGAAAAACAAAAAAGAACACCAAACAACCATAGACAAGACAATTGTATCTCATAAGGAGTTTTTTTTCTATGACTCATGCCAACATTTTATAATGCTATAATGAAAAGCTTTTGGATCAGGTGGGAAGAGGTGATGTCACATATTCTGATGCATTCAAGACAGTAATTGATACTAGTACGCATTCACCATGTACATCATATCTTCTGGAAATAGGTGGAAGGCAGCCAAATGTACCAGTTCCAAAATAAATGGTATCTCATTTCCTAATTCCAAAAGGAGCCAATATGCTGCAGATATTTATGTTTGCATCAGCAATTGTGCAAAACATTTCACCTGAAATACAGAAGCTATCAGTAAGTGCCACTTAAAAGAAATCAGAGACAAATCACAAAACCTTCCTTCTGTCTCACCTTCCCAGTCATAAGATATTATAGCACCTGAGTATTACCATTCCTCTTGGAAGTGGTCAAATTGTCATGCACTGCTTCTCTACCACCTATGATGTCATATCATATCAGAGACTATGGAGTCCTACAATGTCAATCACATGTGTCTGGATTTTTCACTTATTCTGAGGCTCTTGTTATTAAGGGTATTGACATTAATTTCTTTTTTATTTTCATATAGTATAGCATTACGTAGACACGGCACATTTTTCATTTCTATTCACCAGTGGATGGAGTTTATTTAAATTGTCATTAAACAAGATTGCTTACTTGAACATACCTATCTACTCATTTAACCATAATGCTTTTTCATATACTTTGTGAGTTCTTGCTGATACACCATTCTCCCTAAGTTACATGGGTATTTTACTGAACTCCTGTAGTGAAGAACGGATTGCTGATGACCCGATATCATTAAGAACATTAAGATGAGCTTCTTCATATATAGTACTAAGAGAACAGTTAGATTAATTTTTCTGAGATGCACATATCTAATGAGGATTAGAATTAATGGGTACCAGATTATATGAACACTTAAGTTACCTATAATTAACATATGCATGGATATGCATAGCATAGACGTAACATTGGACATTTCTTGTGGTTTTATTAAAGTCATGCAGTCACTGAAATAACTAAATTTAAAACGACCAAGCCACACATGATGGTGCACGCCTGTAATCCCAGAACTTGGGAAGCTAAGACAGGAAGATTTCAGGTTCAAGGCCAGCCTCAGCAATTTAGCAAGACCCTATTTCAAAATAAAAAATAAAATAGGACTGAAGGTGTAGAATGCCCCCAGGTTTAATCCCCCGTGCTCCCCCCACCACAAAACCAAAAAATATCACAATTGTCATTTGCTCAATAATTTTACCAAAACTTGACTTTATTTAGCTTTATAATTTCAGTTAAATTAGACCAAAGTGTAAGGTTTTATTCTTAATAACCTTTCAACTTTTTTTTGTTGATTTTAGAGTTTTCAGTATCATTCCCTGGTATTTTCTGTCTGAAAACTTTGTCTATTTTTACTGATGTAATCATACCAATTAATACTTACTGCAATTATTTTTCTTTTGAGCATTACTTCAGATGTTCTATCTCATTTCTAGGTTACAAAGACAATGTTTTGTACAGCTTTTGCTAACTTCAGATAGTAATTTAATGATGTTATATAGAGCTACATTTTTATCTCATCTTAATTTTCTTAACACCATTCTTATTTGATTGTGGGGCCACCTTTATATCACCTATAATACACACAAACAGACACACACAAACACACACACTTGATGGTTTATAGGTTGTATCTTAATACATAAGGCAAACTATCACTAGTTCCTCATAAACACTATTGACTGATGGCTTTAACAAACACTGTTAATTCTATTATAAGAGCCACCAGCCATTGTGAAAAGAAAACAAGCAAATGACAAGTAAGTCCAAAATTTAAAATTAAAAAATGAAATGAATAGAGACAATGTCAATGTATACTACAAAATAATATTTGATAATCCAACTTAAACAAGATGATTAAAAAGCAGCATTTCAAGTTTCACAATTAAGATAAAATCTAATGGATATAAAGAAGACAGGTATATAAAAACAAAACAAAGAGCTTGCCCCCAAAACTAGTTCTAAATATTTAAATTCAAATAATCAAAAAAAAAGGAAAAGAAAATAGGTCCTGAACAGAATAGACAGAACAATAAAACAAATTTTTTGCTAAGTAAATAGAAAATGATTGAAATAGTTTAAACATTAAAGTGACATGATGTATATGTGAGTGTGTTATTTTACCAGAAAAAAAACAACTATTACATTTTTTTTTTTTTGCGGTACCGGGGATTGAACCCAGGGGCGTTCTACCTCCGCACTACACCCCCGGCCCTATTTTTTATACTTTATTTTGAAACCGGGTCTCACTAAGTTGCGGAGGGCCTCACTAGAGAGAGAGAGAGAGAGAGAGAGGAGAGAGAGGAGAGAGAGAGAGAGAGCGCTGAGGCTGGCCGAGAACCCGGATCCTCCGGTCTCCGCCTCCCAAAGTACTGGGATTACAAGCGTGCGCCACCACGCCCGGCCCAACTATTACATTTTTGTGAGAAACATGTAATAAAAAAAGAGAGGTGGTAAGAGATAAAGCAGTACTATGATAGCCCAATAAGGCAATGATCAATGTTGGTCTGGACTAGAAACTTGACAATAAGGATTAAGATATGTAGGGATAAATAACATATTTTTTATGTTAAAAGGGAGAGAAAAGGTAACATCTTAGGTGGATGGTAGTAGTAAAGAAGTAATCAAGGCAAATTATTGAGGTTTCCTGCCGGGTTAACTGGGTGGATAATGGATCCATTACCATTATCCAGAAAGGCAGGGAAAGATACTGGTGAGATGCGGTCAGGAAGTGAAGCATCACGTGGGCATATCAAACTGGAGTTGTTGAGCAATAGCAAAACTGGATGCCTTGAGGAATCAATGGAATGAGAAGATGTGGAATTATTGTGAATAGAAAACACTTTTCAGTGGAATGGAATTTTCATTCATGCGATTATAAAGAATTATCCCCAGTGCTGTGGCAAAACCCTTGATTCCCCACTCTGCTGTCACTTAACCACACAGGAGCAGGGCCGGAAGGAGATGGGCAGGTGTAGAACCAACATGGAATCCTTCCAATTAGAAGGTCTAGAGCCGTTTACAGGAAAGAAGAGCTCTTTAAACTTAATTTGTGGTTACATTTATATACAATCAGAAATTTTTGAAAATGGAAAGGGATTAAAAAATGATGGGTTATCCTTGAAATGTCATTGTCGACAGGAAAAACAATTATACAATATAACTGTGAAAGCAGAAAAAGCACTTTAGATCCATAGCTGTGTGTATGTGTGTGTGTGTGTGTGTGTGTGTGTGTGTGTGTGTGTGGTCTCACTAGGTGGCTGAGACTGGCCATGAACCTGTGATCTTCCTGTCTCAGCCTCCCAAGTACTGGTATTACAAGCATGCACCACCATGCCTGGCAGATTCTTTGTTATAAAGTCTTTGTTGGTATGGTTTCAGCTGTATCATCAATGATAATTGTCCACAAACATGTCTCATTTCTCACATTTCAAACTTTTATTATTTTGTGGGGGGTGCACTGGGAATTGCACCCAGGGGCATTCTACCTCTGAGCTGCACTACAACCCTCAGCCTTATTTTATTATTTTTTTTGAAACAGTGTCTTACTAAGATGCAGAGGCTGGCCACGAACCTACAATCCTCCTGTCTCAGGTGTGTGCCACCGATATTCTTTTAACAGTAGTAAAATTAGTTATTTCTCAAGGAAATATTAACCTTGAAGAATATCTCTAAGAAAAAATAATACCATAATCCCCCTGACTTCCATGGAGTCCATCATAAAAATGACTGATAAAAAAGCAGTATTGAATTTAGGGAGTAGTGCATAGGAAATTGCACTCATTTCCCAAATTCTTTGAAATAGAAAAGATAAAATTATGATAGCACTAAAAATGGGCAGGAGAAAGGAAACCGTAATCATAAAGAAAAACTTAATGTAATTATCAATATTAGTTTTTTCTTATCTGTATCTGCTTCTGTGAATACTGGCATCATATAAACCTTTTCAACCCCATCGCATTCCATGGATACAAACGCTGCCAGCACAGTCTGCCTTGAGCAAAGATAGCTCAGTGTTATCCAAAGCTGCCAGAATAAATCACAACCCATTGATAACCTTCCTCAAATTCATCTACCTGCTTTGAAACATAAGCTATAGGATTCTGTTGTTATTCTGCAGGGGTTTTCTGTAATACTAAACCTTCAGTTTTTATTAATTGCATCCCTAATGCATCAGAAGCCATATATTTTCAGGAGCAGCATGCAACTGTGTCAGAAAGACTGCTTTATAAAGTTGATTTTTCTATCTTAAGAGTGCTACTTATTGATCAAATGCCATAAACAACCCGAGTTTAAAGTTATTTCTCATTTATCTTATATAGTTTCTCTTTCCTGTAGGGGGAGAGGGGAATAGCAGAGAGCATTTGGAATGCTGAGCTGCTACTAGGTCACAGTGCTGCAGCACAGATAACTGTAAGCTGAAAACGGTGGATACCTGGTTTAATTTCCATTTTTAAAATAATTTTTAAATTTTTATTTATTTTATATACTTTCATTGGTGCATTGTAGTCTCACATCATAATGTAGTTCAGAGTGATAGGGACATGCATACACACAGCACTTGGTGAGCTTCCCCCGGCTCCCTCCCCACTCCTTCCCCTTCCCCATACAGGATATTGAGATTGGCATTGGTATTCTCATATATGTACATAATGTCAAAGGAAGTGTTCCCTTCATTAATTCATTCTCCCCTAGACCCCCTCCCTCCCTTCACTGGGGTTTCTCCTCCATTATTTAAAGTCTCTCTTGTACCCTAGTTACTCCCTAACTTCTGAATATTAGATGAAACACATGGCTCCACTTTCTGTGACTGGCTAATCTCACTTAACATAATGTTCTCCAGGTCATTCCATTTTCCTGCAAATGACATAATTTTGTTCTTCTTTGTTGCTGAGTAGAATTCCATTGTGTGTGTATCCCATGATTTTGTAATTCATTCATCTGTTAATGGACACCCAGGTTGGTTCCATAATTTGGTTATTGTGAATTGTGCTGCTATAAACATAGATATGCATGTATCAAAATTTTAAAATGTGTGACTACTTTTAAAATCTATTAAATATGTTCATTTACACTGATCTGTTTTAATATTAATAATACTGTATCTGAATTTCTATAATGCAAGTTTTTATAAGACCAGAGGCATATAATTAGCAGTATCTTCCATTCAAAGAATCAATAGCCTGTTATTATACTTATCAAAAGTGATGCTCTCAATATTAGAAAAAAGAAGGAAAACATATAAGATTTAGTCCATCATTTATCTGTATTAATTTTAGCAATACTTGGATATGTCTGATATTATATATTTTAAGTCATTTCTATTTCCCAATTTAGTTGGAGTTATACTAGAAATACGCTTTTTAATGGAGTTTCTTCTATAAACTACAAAAATAGTTAAAACCAAGAGGTATAGTTTTTTTTAATTTTCTGTAGTATCTAAATATGTTTCAGATTATAAAACATATATAGCATTTTAGAAGTGATACGATTTGATTCACAATTGTGAATTATAGAAAATAATTGCGCAATATTAATACTGCTAATACTAGCTGCAACTTTGTGCAATGAATGGTTATAATTTCATGTTGCCTTGCAGCCATTTTTTAATATAAAGTTAGCTTTCTCATAGCAGAAGCAAGGCTCAGTCACCCTTGACATAGGTTCCAATTCTACGCCACACACTAATGGCTTAAGCTGTAGGCCAGAGATAAGAAATGAGAGGAATCTCCCTCCAAGCAGATGGGGCTCCTAGTTTCCCTGCCTTTTCCTTCAAAGGAACGATTCAGGCATTTGCTAAGCACTTAAAAGGACCCACACCTATTCCCCACTATATACTGCTAGCTGCCCTGCTCCTTCCTCTCTCCCTGCCTGTGTGTCCTGGCCTCCATGTGTGTGGCTTCTGGGTGTGCTGTGTAGTCCAGGACTGTAAGTAATAACAACTCTTAACCTTTCACACCGTGGTTGGATCTATGTAGTCCTCCTATAATCCCACCCTTGATGGTGAGCCCCTGAAGGGACCTTTGTAGTTGTATCTCCTGCTGCTGCTTTTTATGTCTGGGGTAACTGCCAGCTAAATTGCTAAAGAAACTCAAAGAGTTTCATTCAAGAAAAAAAAATTTAATTTGATGTATGAGCAGGAAATGATGGTACACACCTGTAATGTAATCCCAGTACTTGGGAGGCTGAGACAGGAGGATCAGAGGTTCAAGGACAGCCTCAGCAATGTAGGAAAACTCTCAGTAACCTAGTGAGACCTGTTTCAAAACAAAAAATTTAAAAATAAAAAATCTAGCGGTGTAGCTTTTAGGTAGAATGCCCCGGGGTTCAATCCCTAGTACACATAAATAATAAATAAATAAATAAATAAATAAATAAATAAATATGAATAAAAAGATACTTTGGGGAAATTTAAAAGAGACTGGGAACTTCGAAATATGAGACATGGTAAGGTAAAGCAAAGGTAAAAAAAATTGATTCAGTAGCTTATATGAGGTCAAATGATTTAAATTAAGGGATGCATGGTAACTCCAGGCTTTCCTAGGTTTATAAAGTTTCTAACTTTCCCTTTTTCTATGAGTTGAAACTTGTTTTTTCATTTATTTTCTACAGTTTCCCTTTAAATTCTTACATTTTTACATAAAATGATAAAAATTTTAAAAGATTTCATTGAAAGCAATGAGGTCCTGTCTTTGGTGGAGAAAATTACAGCTGCTTTCATAAGTATTATTTTATTTAACATCCATGGCGTACGGTAATGCTTAGTTCATCTACAGCCCTCGGGCGTGAATCAGAGGCTGTTCTTCACTGTGGACTTTTGGAAATCCTCCAACCCCTGTTGGCTTGTGAAATAGGGTTCCACAACCAGAGATGCAAGTCAAGAGGACCTCAGTGGAATTCTAGCCCTGAAAAAATATAATAACTGAAATTAAAGATTCACTAGAGAAGCTCAACAGTACAAATGACTGAAGAAAGAACTAGTGAACTTGAAAATAATATGTATTCAGGAAGTTCAACAAACTCCAAGGGGATGAAATCAGAAATCAACAAGGAACACATTGAGGCAAAAATACTGAAAAAGTAAAATTTGCAAAGTCATGCAAGAAAGAAAATACACATAATTTGAAAGGGAAAGCCAATAAGATTAATAGCCTAAGACCTAAATTTCAGTTAGAAAGAAAAAAAAAGAATAGGATACACTAAAGTTAAGAAATACTAGTCTTATTTATTCTACCCTGTCTATGTCTGTATATACGGGGGTGGTTTTTTCTTTCTTTGTGTGTTATCCTAGCTATTTGTAAATTACAAGATGAAGTCAAGTGCTTATTTACCATTGGAGGACTTCTACTTACAAGAAGTATAATAGTTTCATTACCAATAACTTTGTTTTCACTATTACCATGGCAACATCACATTGGCTGTCATAAGTTAAAGAACTTGGTATTTCCTATTTATCTTTACCAGTGATGACTTTATTCTGTGGATAAGGGCAGAATGAGCATATTTGAGAAGTCTTATGAGGAAAAGGCCAAGTGACAACCCCACACAGATAGACTGCTCCTCCCAGGAGGCCACTCTTGGGACTGCTGCCAGCTGAATAAAATTTGAATTGTCAATGCACTAAATATTTTGGGGAGCTTTTGATGATTTCCTTGGACATTATCTTTTATATTATCAACACCTCAATGTTTTGTACCTCTCTTGAGTCCCCATTACGTTGCCTTTGGAAAAAAAAACTATTAGCATTTGCAATGCTTCCCCATGCCTAGCACTTAAAAATCTGTCTGAGTCTTAGAGCTGTAAGAACTTTAAGGTCACCCTTCTCTGCTTTCTCTCTTACAGTGAAAGAAAAGACAGTGTTCTTAAGACATAAAGGAAGGACATTAGAGGGGTGTGGTGGCTCATGGCTCTAATCCCAGTACTTGGGAGGCTGAGACAGTAGGATCCCAGGTTTGAATACAGCTTCAGCAACTTAGCAAGGCCCTTGACAGCTTAGTGAGACTCTGTTCCAAAATAAAATAATAAAATAAAATAAAGACTGGAGGTGAAACTCAGAGGCAGAATGCCCCCAGGTTCAATCCCCAGTACCACACACACACACAAAAAAAGGAAAGATGGAAGGACATTATGAAACATTAAAATGATAGTAGTCCTGCTTTCCCTACTTTGTCTTAAAACTCTGGGTAGCTAACTACTTTAGAGTCCTTATAATTAAAAATCATGGATGGGAAATTTGGGCATTTATGGTAAGGGATTCAAAAGGCAAGTGCATTATGTCAAACTCTTATTTTGATTAATTCCATATTATATAGACACAAGAATTAGTGTGAAGACAGAAATAGTAGACATTTGAAATAAGCAAGAAGGAGCTGTGCTAGGAAGGGTTACATTCCTGATTAAAGAGGGTGATCGAGAGCCACACAGCTTTGAGCAATGGTAGTATCCAAGGGAATATACAACCAAGTTGTCATGGAGTTAAAGGTTTAGGGGTATTGTAAATTAAAGAAAATAGATCATCAGCAAGGAGATATGTATGCTGTCATTACAAGCCAAAGAGAGAACATGAAGCTTGAAGAAATTAAGGAAAGCGAAGATATATAATGAGGATCTTTAGATGACCCGCAAGTAAGGGAAGAGTTTAACGAAGTCAGATGTCATAATGATTTCTGAAATAACAAGTTCTCTTTCGTTTACTATAATCCCCAGAAAAGAAAAAAACATTAAACTTTTCTACAAAGGTAACATTTTATTCCCTTTATATTCCGATGAATCTTCTGAGAGAGACCTGCCTCTCAAGGGCTCTTGATGTCACTTGTCACTTAACAGAGTTCATGATATTGAGTTGGCTTGAAAGTCATGTTCAATTTTCACAACCTCTTTATTAATAATCAGTGTGTATCTCTGGAGACAAATCCTCATACCTTAAAAAAGAAGCTAATGGCTTTTACATCCATTGCAAAAGCAAGCCATTTGGGAGAGAAAACGCTACCTGATTGTTTCAGCCAATTTAAATTAAATTGAAATGCCTTGATATGAAAAGCCTGTCTGAAGGCGCTCTGAAAGATTAAGATGCCTTGGCACTAAGTATGGGGTTAGTTTGAAGAAATGCCAACTTACCTCTGATTTTCATTCATCAGTTAAATTTCCAACGTCCTTTCTGCCTTTTAAACCGATGATTACAAGATTCATAACCTACATCGTTTCCCTTATATGTTTTTAGTTTGTTAAAATAATTTTTCACTTGCTAATGCAGCAACTGAAAATATAATACAAAAATGATAAAATATATCACTTTAATAACAATTAATTCATTATATAAAAAACTTATAGATATTTTGGAGTATACAATATCCAGAGGTTTGATACTAATAGATACTAATAGAAGTATCTTTATTTGTGAAGTGCCAATTTAAATAGCAATATTCAAATCCCCTTAACTTTCCACCAAATATTTTTGCTGCATTGTATTTCTATTTAAGATTCATTAATCACTTTGGAATGTTCTGAAAAGCAAAAGGCACATAATTTTTACCCGAGGAAGGGGGGGCTCTAATTACCTTTGTTTGTTGATTTGCTATAAAATACTGAAATAATGACTAGCTCATTTGGTCATATTATTTGGCATTTGGAATAATAAGAGATCTTACAGCATAAATGTAGTGAATAGTATAATAACAATATTCACAGTTACAACATTAATACTAATTGAACTATGGCAAATACTTTATATTCATAATTCTAATTTAATACTCTCAGCAACTCTTTGCTCTCTGAAGCTACATATTCACGATTACACAAGACATTAAGAGATCTAAATCCAAACTCGACTATTATCCTTATAGTTCTTTCTCTTAACAATTATGCTGTACTACTTTCTAGTGAAGTAATAACAGTGCAATTTCATGCTGGAATATTTTTAAAAGATGCATGCCAAGAAAAGTCACATTTAAGCCCCTGTTTTTATCCCCTTGCTAATTTTGATTACTATACAATTTAATCATCAGTTAGAGTCTGCAGAGTGGCTGATAACCTATGAAATGTGAGCCTATTAGCATGTCTCTTCTTGATATAAAAATGCAGAAGTCTATATTTTCAAAAGAATTCACTAATTTGCTTAAATATAGGTTTAAAATTGATTCATTAAATAAAAGCAGACAGAGACCTAAGTCGATATCTTCATTAAATATATGCATCATATTTTTATTCAGTTAGAAAGCATTATTCTGTAATAATTTGCTTATAACATATGCCTAAAAGTTTATGCAGAAAATATAAATTTTATCTTCAAGGAAGTACTTTTCAAAAAGTATCTTAAAATTAGCAAAATAAGCATTATTGTTTTTAATAGATGCCTGGAGTTATATGCTGTTTGTTTGCTTTCTTTAGACTTTTAAGACAGGTATTCAGAGTTATCTTTTTTAAACTTTTGTTGTTTGATTTAGAAAATGATAATTGAGCTTCTGTAGGTATTGTTTTTTGAATCTTTCTCAATTTAATCTTGTTAAGTTCTATAAAAATTTCTAAGAGTGTTTTCTCATTAAGAAGTTATAGTAAAGCCGGGCGTGGTGGTGCACACTTGTAATCCCAGTACTTTGGGAGGCAGAGACCGGAGGATCCAGGTTCGCGGCCAGCCTCAGCTCTCTCTCTGTCTCTCCCTGTGTGTCTCTCTCTCTCTCTACTTAGTGAGGCCCTCCGCAACTTCGTGAGACTCGGTTTCAAAATAAAGT
>PVJS01045757.1:0-16106 GCA_004027185.1 Glis glis | reverse complement strand
GATCCTCCTGTCTCAGCCTCCCAAGTACTGGGATTACAGACATGCACCACCACACCTGGCAACTTAATGGTATTTCCAACTTCTGTGGGTTTACTGGTACATAACCTCATCCTAAATCGAGGAGTTTTGGTACTGTTATCGCTCACACTGCAAGTGATCAGACTCACTTATAAAAGACAGTTTTAAATCTCACATTTAAAGGTATATTAAAAATAAATAAGTACTCATATTTAGAACAATAATAGCGCCTATTAATACTACATATTACCATACGCAAGGCACTGTACTGAGCATTTGACATATCTTATGTAATCATATATACAGGAAAAGGCACAAAATGTTTTATTCTTAATAAGTGCAAAATGTGATGACACTTCCAGGCCTTTCAATAGATGGTACAACACTTCACCAAAGAGCTTTCTTTATTATAAAAGGCAAAACTAGTGAGTTTATACAAACTTGAACAAAAATATTGTAATAATAATTTTAATTATAATCTTTTAATAATATATTTAATAGAAGTTATATTATTCAATCACAGTTAAGTGTTATCTATGAAAAAACAGTTAAGTACTTGAGAGTACTGTTACTAATAATACAGTACATTTTAAAGAATCTGTCTTTGTATATTCACACTGATTTTTCAAGTCATGAATAAGTCATCTTTACAAAGTCATATTTGCTAATAGACACAACATCTTTCAAGACCTGCATTTCTTTCTGTACAGAAATTAAAAATTTAGTTTGAGAACAGTAAATATTTACACTGTTCTTTCTTAAACTGAATAACTATTAGCATTTATTTGTCTTTCACTAGCCAATACATATTTTTAGAGGAAGAATTGTAATCCCTAACCTTTTGTATAAGATAGCAAGAAATACTCATTTCATCTTTCATCTGTTATTTATCTCAGTCTTTCAATAAACGTTTTAAAAAGGTACCATTGAGTATGACTGTTTTTAGGCACTAAAATCCCAGAGAGACAGACCTTGCTTTCAAGAGGCCACTTTCAAGAGACCTTGCTTTCAAGAGGGAGAACAACTAATGATTAAATATAGCATGTCAGCGATGAGCCATGAAAGCCATTCTGAATGGCATTCAGTCTAGCTTTGTGGGGTACGTTATTTGTGTGGAGTGAGGGGAATTAGGATGGCTTCCTAGAAGAAATGGGAGACAGTGAATCTGAGTGGTGGAGGATGAGTGCCATCATTTAAACAAAACCAGAAAACATTCCAGGCCAAAGATAAAGGACTATGGAAAAACCTGGTGCTTTTAATTTTTTTAATTAAATAATGAAAACAGTTAAGGTAGCAGGAACCAAAGAACAAACAGTCCTCTTTAATCATTACCTCTAAGGTCAGTTCATCAGGGGCCCGAGCAGTGTACCTCTTGATAACATGGGCAGCACCAACAGCAGGAGTGTTGATGGATGATTCCTCATGCACGAGAAGGTGATTCCCCTTATTATCAATCTGTAATGAAGAACGTACTATGAAATGGCTAAAGAAATGGGACTTGTTTCTTTGGCTACCTATAAAATTCAACTTAATTTAGAGAGACAATAATCCAAAAAGTCTTTAAAAACACACACATCAATATCATTTGTTGAGTAGTTAATATGTGCAGTCATTGTGCTGTGCCTAGAACGCGTGTGATTTAATTTATTCCTCGTAACTCTAAAAGATCCTAATCATCTTTATCATCATTTAAGGGTGAAAATGCTAAAAGCTGAAAGAGGTTATGTACTTTATGAGAGATTAGATTATTTTTCCAAGATCAAACTGCCAACAATAGAAAGTCAAGCTCTCAGTGCAGACTGGCCTGGCGCATAGTTCTATGTGCTTTCTACTTACTTTCTTATCTTCCCAATTTCACTGAGGGTAGAGAATAATAGGTAACTATAAATGTAATTGAATAATAAATTCCTAATATATTTATTGGATAATATTTCACTCAAGATACTCTCAAATTGAACCCGTTAGAGGTTGCCACTCATCTGTAAATAACTGAAAACTATTTTCAGTTAATACACTGAACCCCAAAATAGCAGGTATCATTAAGATTCATAAAATATATTAAATTTAAGCTGCCCAAATTATCGAAGAAGGAGAGTTCAGTGAAAACAATATTTCATACGTCACATATCCATCCTCCCAGAAAATGAGAATAAACTCCCTTTCTTTGATTCTGGAAACCTAGGTATAAAATTAGAATTAAAATTCTTAAGTAAATAATTTTAAAATAAACTTCTGTACAAAGTGAATTGGGTAATACCTCCATCCAGGTAAGGGCCGGCCCACAGTTGATCTTGTTGCCAGCAATAGCTGAAAGGCGTGACAGGTAAGCCATGAGCATCTGAGTGACTGACTGCGGAGAAGGAGAAAGTTTCAGTGAAACTCAGAGGAAAGATCCCACATTCCCCAGCAGACACACGGGTGCAAAAGGTTGGGGGAACAATGTGCAGGTCTTGAGGCTTTTTAATCAGTACAGAGGATCTTCACAGAGGACCACACTGAAACGACGGGCACTGATACAGTGACTGGGCCTGTCTCAGGTGGGCTTTAACTTTTAACCTCTTATCGTCAAGGGTCACACTATTCTATAGCTTCTAATTTTATTGCTTTCTCTTTCTAGTATTGTACTGAAAATGAAAAAGATGTTCAATACAGATCCATATTTGGCTTTTCCACCTAGCTCTCCCCTGCTGACTTGAAACCTTGTTCTCTGAGACCCTCTGAAATCTTCCATGCACGTGGCTGGGCAGGAACAGCCACGTTTACACTTGATCCTCCCCCATGGAACAGCTCATTGTTCCTGAAATGAGACAATCTGAGGAAATTGAATAGAAAGGCAAGATGGGAAATGGAGATAGAGACTTGAAGGTTTGTATGGGGTTTGAAGACATCCCGAGCCCCTGCTTCAGGTCAATTCCTGCTTGATTGCTGATGGCTCTCCTTTGCCATATCTATTAATTGCCTTGGAATTAATCTTAGATTTAAAATGACTTCCCCTGAGGACTTGGAAGATATCCCTGCAGTGTTTTCAAGTCAGTTCTGGCCGTGAAGTCTAATGCCTAGTTCTTGCTCTTGTTATTTCCCTCTAATGGGAATTACGCTGGACCTATTCTCCACAATTCTCACTGTTTTCTCACAATTATTTCTCCTCCTCCTCCTTCTCCTCCTCCTACTCCTCCCCCTCCCCCTCCCCCTCCTCTCCTCCTCCTTCTTCTTCTGTTTGTGGTACTGGGGAAGACTGAGGCATTCTACCTCCACGCTACACCCCCAGCCCTTTCTATTTTTTGTTTTTGAAACAGGATCTCGCTAGGTGGCTAAGACTCTTGCTTCATTGCTGAGGTTGTCCTCGAACCTGTGATCCTTCTATCTCAGCCTCCAAAGCACTGGGATTCTAGGAATGCTCCACCATGCCTGGTCTTCTCACAACTTCTTAACTCTGTGTCCCATTCAGGGCCGTATTTTTTTAAGTGACTTGATCTCCCAGCTCACTAATCCTCACTTTAGCTGTGTCCACCTTTGTATGTAGTCCAGTTATTCAGGTTTGCTATTATTAAAATTAATTTAAATGATCATATGTTCATTTCCAAGCTCTCTATTTTACGTTACAAAAATTTGATTTCATGTATGTGATACTGTTTCCCAGGAAAGAAAGTAAGCATACTTTCAAAGGCCTTCTACTATATTTCCTTCTCAGTTATATTTTGTGTTTTCAGTATCTGTGTATAAGATTTCTAGTTTTCCTGTCTTCTGCAATCATCCTATATATGGGCTTTAGATGTACTTTCTCTTCCCCATAAATCTTATCTCATCTACTTTAAAAGACTCCTCACAATTTTAATTTTCTTATGGTACTTTTTGTTTACTGGTGCTATAAAAATTTCTTCTCTTTTAAATTTTAAAAAAATCTTTTAATATAAAATTTTTAGCAGGAGTAGAAACAAGTGCATCAAGACACAGACTACCATTATAAATTAATGAAACAGCAATGTTTTAAGTGAAATGTTAAATATTTTAATTTTTATCAAATAGAAAAATATTTTTAATTTTAAATAAAAATTGATATTTTTATTAGTAGTGAAATAAACTTTTTCATATTTTTGCTTTCATCTTTTTATAACCTATTTGAAGAATGGTCTGCTAATATACAGTACCTGTTCATGTATTATAACTATGAGGAATTTTCCCCTCATAAAATTATACACTAAACCTACTTTAATTCTAAACATCCTACTGTTTGTTATGAAATAAATAAGTCATTCTAGAAATGAACCTAAGTGTTCAACATTAGCTTTTATTGAATATACAGAAATAGCTTCTGCTAATTCATAAGTAGTGATTACTTCTGCAGAGTACAAAATACTCACCTCTGGACTGTCCTTCAGGCAGTCAGAACGGGGAAGCTCTGAGAGCTGGGAGAATCGTCGGTCATAAATACAGAGATGAAGATGTTTATCAAGTACCCGAAAATCTTCATAACTTCTTTTAACGATCCAACTTTTGCCCTATGGGTAGGGGGGAAAAAAACTCCTATAATACATCTTTACCTGGAATTGCTTGGGATATTCATGAGATTTTATATATTTTTTTTTTGTACCAGGGTTTGAACCCAGGAGCATTCTACCTCTGAGCTACACCCAACCCCAGCCCTTTTTAATTTTTGTTTCAAAACAGGATCTTGTTAGGTTGTTGAGAGTCTCGCTATGTTGCTGAGGCTGGTCTTGAACCTGCAGTCCTTCTGTCTCAGCCTCCCAAGTAGTGGGATTATAGGCGTGCGCCACCATGCCTGGCAAGAGATTTTATATTTTCTAATGAGAATTTTCTATGAACTTGTTAGCAAACAGTTAAACTCCAAAATGTTCTGGTGAATTATATTACACTGAAAGTCAATAATGGAAAATAAGGTAGAACTTTCCATTCACCCTCTTCTTAATGCTGGTCAAAGCTACTGCCTCTCTTTGAGAATAACTGCTACTTGATAAAATAGTATGTGACTTTAAATCTACAGATAGAACCATAAAATAACTTTGGGTGGGACAGTATTTCCTAAAATTAAAGAAGAGTAAAACCAGTTTATTGATTATTATCACCAATGTTTTCTATGACTGAGACTGGAAATATACTCAAAATTAAAACTGCCAAACTATATTTCTGACAAAATGCTAACATCCAGATTAATATATAGAACTCAAGTACCTTAAAATCAAAAATCAAAATAATAATCATAGTGATACTCTGATTTAAAAACGGACAATACGTCTAAATAGACATTTCTCAGAAGATATACAAATGTTTGAAAACAGGCATATGAAAAAATGATCAGCATCGCTCATCAGCACGGCAAAGCAAATCAAATCTGCAGTGAGATACCCAGCCCACTCCAGTTAGAAAGGCTATTCAAAATGCCAAAAAGATAACAAGTGCTCATGAAGATGTGGAGAAAAGAAAACCTTGTGACCTGGTTACACGTAGATGATTTCATGCCCTACCATGTCCTGCTACAGACAGGCTGCCCTGCAAGCAAGCTGTTACCATAACAGCAAAGGTAAGATAGATGGAGACACTGTGACCTAAAGGGTTATAGACACTGAGACTTAAAGGAGGACTGAGAAACACCATGTATCCCCTCACCCAGTTATTGATGAAGACATACCCTGTTTATGATAGGCCCAGCCAGCTCTAGCTGCCAGCTCTTATGAGATAAAGAAATAGGACTTGGATATCTTGTTTCCTTGGGACATTCTTTCTATATAGACATTTAAAATATACCTTAAAAAGAAGTATTAAAATATCTTGCTTTGTGCTTTGAACTTTTAGTTCCTTTTGGCTTTGTCTTAGGAAGCACCATATGAAAATAAGAAACTCCATAAAAAACAACATTGCTGATTCAGTTACATTTCAGATGCGACCATGTCTGTCAGGTTCCAAAGTTACACCGGATTTCTGGTTTCTGGTGTGGAATATAAGGAACTTAGAAGTCGCCATCCCATTCTCACAAATAAAAAGCTGAACAGACTGAAAATCAACACATCTATCTAAGCATCACAAAAGTGAGGTCACAGTGCAAACTGCTGTCCCCCAAACTGGAGGCGGACAGTGACTACAGAGAATCACAACTTAACTGGAACAGAAATCCACCAGCACTGTTTCTATGGGAACCAGCGCTGGAATAGGAAAACCTGAACTGGGATTGGTATATTTCTGGAGGATCAGGGATGATAAACTGAGAGTCAAAACTTAGGGACCCTCACACCTGAGTGAGTTTGACCTTCAGGAGCTTCTCCAGGTCTGCACAGTGAATATCAGTGAAAAATCCCATCAAGCTTCCAGCAAAGAGAGGGGGAAGAGCCGGAGCATTATGCTCTTCTCGACACGCCTGCCTTCAGGGAAAAATTCTCTCTCCTCAGCTTGAGCTATTGGGGCTTTACCAGAGCCTAAGCTATTTAGGGGAAGGGGGAAACCCAATTCCATCTCATTCCAGCCATCTATCAGGGAGTAGGGGAAAACTGAACTCCAGCCCACTCTAGTCATCGGGTCCTATTGCCGGGAGGGGCACTGACAAACACATGTGACATCCACAGCCCAGGGACACAGATTCACTAAAAGACTGAGACCTAACCAGAGGACTACAGACCGTTTCTGCTTCCCCAACCCCTAGCAGCACATCACTAAAGGTCCGTCACTGCAGCTCCTTCATCCAGTATTCGTGTCCACCTTTCACCAAAGAAGTGAAGACATCAAAGAGTCAGATATGGTAGAAATGTTCCAGTTATCACACCAGGAATTTAAAAGAACTACAATTAATATGCTAAGGGGTTTAATGGAAAAAGTAGATAATATGCAAAAATAGATGAATAAGATAGCAAAGAATGGGAAATTCTAACAAATAAAAAAAGAAATGCTACAGATCAAAAACACTGTAATTGAAATGAAGAATGCTTCTGACAGTCATGAGGAAACTGAACACAGCTTGAGGTCTGAGTCTCAAGATATCACAATAGAAACTACCAAACCTGAAAAGCCCCGTCCCCCAAAAATACACATCATGGGAAAATCAGACAGAGAAGAAATAGGGCAATATTAGAAGCAATAATGACCGAGAATTTCCACAGACAAACCACAGACTCTGGAAGCTCAGAGAACACAAAACAAATGCCAACAATAACAGAAAATCTATACGTAGGCATATTAAATTCAAACTTTAGAAAACCCAAGATAACGACAATAACAAAAATCCTGAAAGAAGCCAGAGGAGAAAAGCACCTCATCTAGAGAGGAGCAAGGACAGGAATAACATCCAACTTATCCTCAGAAACCATGGAAACGGGAAGAACGTGGCATGAAATATTTGAAGTGTTGAGATAAAAAACTCACCAACCTAGAATTCTGTACCCTGTAAAATTATCCTTCAAAACTGAAGGAGAAACAGACTTTGTCAAGCAAAAACTGAGAAAAGTTATGGACAACAGACCTGCCTAACGAGAAATGCTAAAAGTTCTTCAGAGAGAAGGAAAATTCTGTAGGTAAGAAACCAATATCTTTACATTGGAGAGGAAATAAATGAAGGTAAATTAAAAATTTTGTTTTATTTATGCTTAATTGATCTAACAGATCTAAGTTTGTTCAAAATAACAATGAATCTGATTATGTATGTTTAGTGTATGTGTATGGAGTGTGTGTGTGTGTGTGTGTGTGTGTGTGTGTGTGTGTGTGTGTACATGCTTATGTATACTCTACAAACGAAATGAACGGCAGTGATGATACAGGATTGGGAGAGAGGAATGAGGAATACTTTCTTATTAAGAGGTACTCGTACAAGGTATTCAAAAGTGAAATTGGATTAGTTGTAAATGTGCATTGCAAACTCTAAGGCAACCACTAAGAAGTTTTTTTTAAAAATTATATAATTGGAGAGCCGGGCATGGTAGCGCATGCCTGTAATCCCAGTTTTTGGGAGGCTGAGAGAGGAGGATCTCAGGTTCAAGGACAGCCTCAGCAAGGAGAGAGACTCTCGTCAACCTAGCAAGACCCTGTTTCAAAATAAAAATAAAATAGGGCTGGGGGTGTAGCTCAGAGGTAGAATGCCCCTGGGTTCAAACCCCAGTATGACAAAAAAAAGACAAAACAAAAAAATTATAACTGATATACTAAGAAAGGAGACAAAATGAAA
Source organism: Glis glis (assembly GCA_004027185.1). NCBI lineage: Eukaryota > Metazoa > Chordata > Mammalia > Rodentia > Gliridae > Glis > Glis glis. The sequence goes on along the minus strand of PVJS01045757.1, from coordinate 7,924 downwards.
TTACATAAAATGCTCAATAACACACATGAAAAGAGTGGATCTTAGGAGTCCTCGCCACACACACAAATGAAGTGAGCTGATGGACATCTTAATTATCTTGATTGTGATAATCATCTCACAATAAACCTGTACATCAAACATCATGTTCTACACCTTAAATACATACAATTTTTATTTGTCAATCATACCAAAATAAAACGAGTAGGGGCAGAAAAAGGTTAGAAGACAAAAACAGGGACAAAGAACAATGGCAACAAATAGAAAATACTAACAAATATGGTAGATAGTAATCCAACTCTATCAAGAACCACTTTAAATATCAGTGGTCTAGCATGTATTTTAAAAGACTGAGATTGTCAGAGTGAATGAAAAAGCTAGACCCAATTAATGTTGTTCATAAGAAGCCCACTTTAAATATAAGACAGACAGATGGAAGCAAAGAGATGGAGAAAGGTATACCAGGCTAATATCAATCTATAAAAAAGAGAGGCTAGTTATATTTATTTCAGACAGAGCAGACTTCAGAGCAGAAAGTAATGAGGGATATAAAGAGAGGTATCAGATAATGGTAAAAGGATCAACATTCTAAGAAGACATAGCATTCCTTAAAAACAGTTTAAATTTATAGGGAGGCCAAAACTGATAGAATTGCAAGAGGAAATAGATAAATCCATTCTTGTAGTGTTGTATATTTTTCCATTCCTCTTTCAGAAATGGACACATCCAGCAAGTCTAGCAAGCAGAAAATCAGCATGGACATGGTTGACACAAGAGCACCATCAATTTTTTTTTTGTGTGTGGTACCGGGGATTGAACGCAGGGGTGTTCTACCTCCGCACTACACCCCCGGCCCTATTTTTTATACTTTATTTTGAAACCAGGTCTCACGAAGTTGCGGAGGGCCTCACTAAGGAGGGGGGGGGGGAGTGAGAGAGCTGAGGCTGGCTGCGAACCCGGATCCTCCGGTCTCCGCCTCCCAAAGTACTGGGATTACAAGCATGCGCCACCACGCCCGCCCGGCTAGAGCACCATCAATTAACTAGATACAACTGACATCTGTGGACTTCTTCACAACAACAGATGCACATGTGTTTTAGTCAGCTTTTTCATCACTGACCAAAATACTTGACAAGCACAAGTACTTGTCAAGTACTTACAGGAAGAAAGGTTTACTTTAAGGCTCACAATTTCAGAGGTCGATCCATGATCAGCTGGCTCGCAGTATGAATAGCTGGGCAGCAAGGTTTTAGGGCATGGCAGAAGAGGAAAAACCCACTCAGCTCATGGTGATGGGAAGCAGAGAGAGGGAAGTGGAGGGAAACAGTTACAGTCCCTGGCCATGCCCCCAGGGAACCAACCCTTCCAGCCATGTCCCACCTCCAAACCTGGCTGCACTGTCTAACACATGAGCTTCTCTGGGGGACATTTTAAGTCCAAATCATAAAAACATGCTTCTCAGATTCAGTTGGAATATTCACCAGGATAGACCACAGTTTGGGGTATTAAACACACTATAACAAGTTAAAAGAATAGAGACTATACTAAGTCCACTCTTAGACCATATGGAATTAAACTACAAATCCATAACAGAAAGATAGTTGGAAAATCCCCAAATATTTAAAAATTTAATAACACACTTTAAAATAAAACATGAGAAAAGAAGAAATCTCAAGAGAAATTATTAAATATTTTAAACTAAATGAACACAAAAATACAATTCATCCAAATTTGTGTGATGTACTGAAACTAGTGCTTAGAGGGAAAAGTATAGCACTGAATGCATACATTACAAAAAAAGAATGATCTAAAATCAGCCATCTAAGTTTCACCTAAGGAAACTAGAAAAAGAAGAGCAAATTAAATCCAAAGTAAGCAGAAGAAAAGAAATAGTAAAAATTAGAGCAGAAATCAGTAAAATTGAAAACAGGAAATCAATAGAGAACTAACAAAACCAAAAGCTGAGTCTTTGAAATCATTAAAAAAATTGGTAAATTTCTAGCCAGGTTAACTTAAAAAGAGGGTGGGGAGTGTGGGGAGAGGAAAAAAATTACTATTATCAGAGGGGAAAGACATCACTACAGATCACATAGACATTAAAAGAAAACAGAAGAATACTATGAACTCTACGTCTATTAAATTTGATAACATAGATGAAATGGACCGATTCTTTGAAAGATACAACCATAACAAAACTCACATAACAAGAAACAATTTCAATAGGCCTATATCTATTTAAGAAATTGAATCAATTAATAATTTTCAAAATAGAAAACAACAATCCTTGATGAATTCACTAGTAAATTCTACCAAATACCCAAGGAAGAAATTATACCAACTATCTATAACCTCTTCCAGAAAGTAGAAGCAGGAGTTCTTCCTAGCTCACTCTGCAAGGTCAATATTATCTTAATTCCAAAACTGGACAGATAAAAGATTGTTATCCAAATACACAGAGAATTCTTAAAACTCAACAGTAAGAAAATGAGCCAAAAAATAAGCCAAAGATCTGAACAGACACTTCTTCACCAAAGAAGACAGACAGATGGCAAATAAATAAGCATATGAAAAATTGCTCAACATTTTATCTCATTAGGGAATTGCTAATTAAAATGAGATACCTATTAGAATGAGCAAACCCCAACACACTGACTGCTACAAATACCAGCAAGAATGGGGAGCAGCAGGAATCCTCATTTATTGCTGGTGAAAATGAAAAATGGTACAGCTAATTTAAAAGACAATTCGATAACTTCTTATAAAACTGAGCATACTCTTACCATACAAATCTGTAATCATGCTTCTTGGTATTTACCCAAATGAACAGGAAACGTATGTCCATACAAAATACTGAACATGAATATTTATAGTAGTTTTATTCATAATTACTAAAATCTGAAAGCAACCAACATGACCTTCAGCAGGTGAATGGATAATATAAATTGTGGTACACATCTAGACAATGAAATAGTATTTGGTGCTAAAAAAAATGAGCAAGCCATAGGGGGGAAAGGAGGACGCTAAAATGCATATTACTAAGTGAAGGAAGTCTATGTGAAAAGGCTACATACAGTATGATGCCGACTATGAGACATTCGAGCAAAGACAAAACTATGAAGATCACGGCTGGCCTCAGCTACTTAGTGAGGCCCTCCGCAACTTTGTGAGACCCTGTTTCAAAATAAAGGATAAAAAATAGGGCCGGGGGTGTAGCCCGGAGGTAGAATGCCCCTGGGTTCAATCCCCAGTACCGCCAAAAAAAAAAAGAATAGTGGAAGAGGATTTGGGGGAGGGAGAAGGGAAAAAGAGTTGATGAAGGGAACCGCTCAAGTAATGATATATAAAGATATCAATACCAATCTCAACAATATGTATGGGAAGGAGCCGGGCGTGGTGGCGCACGCTTGTAATCCCAGTACTTTGGGAGGCGGAGACCGGAGGATCCGGGTTCGTGGCCAGCCTCAGCTCTCGCTCTGTCTCTCTCTCTCTCTCTTTCTCTCTCTCTCTCTCTCTCTCTCTCTCCTTAGTGAGGCCCTCTGCAACCTCGTGAAACACGGTTTCAAAATAAAGCATAAAAAATAGGGCCGGGGGTATAGCGCGGAGGTAGAACGCCTCTGCGTTCAATCCCCAGTACCGCAAAAAAAAAAAAAAAATATGTATGGGAAGGGGGAGGGAGCAGGGTAAGATTCCAAGGGAAACACACCAAGTGCTGTGTGCATGTATGTTTCTATCACGCTGAACCTCATTATGATGTAATAATTATAACACAAAAATAAAACTATGCTAAAAATAGCATACAAAAATACATTGTTTCTTAATGTATTACAGGATATGTAGAAGAAAGAGTAGCATGGTTTTCAGAAGAGAAAACAGACTGAAAAGGACTCCCACTCAGAATAACATCAAGACACAAACTGGACAGTGTTTCTTCATCCACAATAGCTGATCTGTTTTGACACAATAGATGCTTACAAACAAACAGAATGAAAAGATAAGGGAGGGAATATCCGAGGCACAACATGCCTATATTTAGTTAAGATAACATACTCTAAGGATTAGTATGAGAGGAAGGGAGTTGAGGGCTCAGACAGGGCATTAGCGATCTATTCTTCAAGGCATCTGAGAGTGCTTTATCCATTGTTAATATTCAGCTGAGACACACCTACACAGCTAAATTAGATTTGCATGACTAGGATCTGTCCTAATTGCTTTGGATCCATGCTATACCAGCTGCTAAATATTTTTGTATCACTAAGACTATAGTTTATTGGCCTGGGATTACACCCATTTTGCCTAGACCATCTCTCTCAGAGCCTCTAGAATTTAAGGTTCCATTGAAAGGGGTGTGTGTGTGTGTGTGTGTGTGTGTGTGTAGAGAGAGAGAAAGAAAATATCAACTAGATGTCAGTATTAACATTTGGGATATGCTTGCAGATTTGAAAGTAGCCAACCAAGTATATAAATCACGTTAACTAGAAAATGGCAGAAGGCTCTGGTGCGATGGTGCATGCTTGTAATCCCAGTACTTGGGAGGCTGAGACAGGATAGCAGGTTGGTGGTCAGTCTCAGCAACTTAGAGGGGCCCTCTGCAACTTCGTGAAAACACTGTTTCAAAATTAAAAAAAATAAGTCTGGGGGCTTAGTTTAGAGGTAGAATGCCCTGGGGTTCAAGCCCCAGTGAAACACACACACACACACACACACACACGTGAAAGAGTAGGAAAAAATACAAAAACACTACTAATGGGTTCAAATCCGGGTCCTTGTCTTTAATTTTATGACCCCTGGGAGGGTATTAACATTCCTGAGTCTTTGTTTCATCATCTATAAAACAGAAACCATACTATTTGCCTCACAGGGTTTTAAGAATTAAATGACAAGACACGTCATAGTATCTGTGTATTACACACAAAGGTGATCAAAAAATGCCTATTGAATTTGGGTCCATTCAGTATAAAAGACATGGTTTACGGTGTCTGGGCTGACAATTCAGAAAGGAAAAAAAAGTTAAAGGGCAGACAAAGACATAATTAAAAGGTTCAAAGATAAGACCTAAAGAAATTAGTGTCACTGAACCTATAGAAAGAAAAACTATCTCAGCCACCTAATGTGTCACCTTCTAAGCTAACAGAACAAGAAAAGAGAAGGCCAAGATGAAAGAACAAGAATTCTGGCTAAGAAAGGAACTCTGTGTACGTTACTAAAACATGTGAATAAATAACTTCTGGAACAGATAGATTACACTAGTGTGTAATGGTGATCTTATCTTACCTGAAGACCAAGCAATTACTCAAATCTGTTATAGACTGAAAATTCCAAGGAGATGTAGAAGAAGATGGCAGACAGGAAACTGAAGTCTTTAGCAGCTCCTTCCATACAGCGTAGGATAGCCACTACAGTACTCTGGACCTTAGCTTACTAATTTGCAAAATTAGAGGGTTTCATTACGAGTCTCTCTTAGTTGTAAAAAACAAGATTCTAGTTTCATATGGTTTATGGATGACATATATGGCAAGAATATGGAGGTAAGTCATGGGAACACTTCGATGATTACTTACAGTGAAGCAGAGAACAGGTGCCATGGCATTATTAAAGTGTTGTAAATTACTACTCTGATGTAATAAATAATGTACCAAGTGATCTGAAAATTTTTAAGCAGCTGAGCAAGGTATTTACAACCAAGAAACTATCTAACATCTAGGTCACTATTACATGGAAGTGCGATCAAGTAACAATGCCCCAAACAGCATGCTTGGCTTTTGAAGGTAATTTTTTAAAAACAGTATAGATATTTTTTAGATTATGTTTTGTTCATGAGGATAAAAATATTTGCATTCTCAGAGCATATGTAAATTAATGATGAGAAGAACAGATGCTCAAATGTATTAGGCTGTAGAGGGTTTGATAAACTTATCCCTGACATATCTATCATGTTAAGGATTTCCATTTGTCTATTAGTAACTTTTTATCAGAAAAGCATTTCTGATATTTTCACTTAAAAATCAACTCACCAATGTCCACAATTCTCCTAATGAAACATACTTCTAGTCAGCAAGGGCCTACTTGAGATTCTTCTGTGACTTTTGTTTCCTTCCTTCTCTTCCCCCAGGTCTCATCAATCACATCTTCCATTCACATTCTGCCTATCCACTTCTAGAATTAAATTGTGTGCTCAAAACTACACAAATCACCAAGATTAAAGACATAATCTTTAATCTTGTGTGTGTGTGTGCATGCATGTGCCAAAGTGAGTAGAGAAGTATACTGCAATGAGCAGTTCTGGGACTGGTTCACTGTGACCTCATTCCCAATCTTGACTATGTGTCCCATCTGTGTCACCTATCCACTAGAAGGAAGCAAAAAGACAGAAAGGTACTAAACACTTTTGAGTTATAGTATCACTGTGCATCATTACTTCTATAGTTTAAAAGAGAAAATTCATAAAATGCAAATTTGCAAGTCCTACCTGTTATTAAAATCTCACAATAAAAAGGTTCACTGACCAAACAGAAGCATTTTCTGAACTATGACGTGAAACTTGGTGACTTAGAGCTGCCTACTTCAAGAAAACTGAGATGTCATGCAACACAGCCATGAACGATGCCTGACTTTTGACTGTCTTATTTATGTACAGGTTATATTCAATTTCCAATTCCATATTCTGGTGCCTGAAAATAAAAGTGCTTAATTCTGAAAGATTTTCCTTAAAATAACCAGATCAAGAATTTAAGTATTTCCCATATGATGTAAGCACTGGACTTTTCCAGTCACTTAACTTTTAACTTCAAGAACACAATATTTTTTGACAAAAAATTTAAACATCCCAATCTTCCTCTCTCCCAAAGAATGTGCAGAGAAGAAAACTATCATCCTCTCAAACACTTTCTTTATAATGACCAATTCATTAACAGGCAAGAAGGCTTACTGAATGTAGAACAAATGTATAAAAGAAGTATATTGAGTGCTTACTAGATGAAGGAAATAGTGCTGACAATGGTGTATTGTAAATCTCATTAAGAGTGGCCATGGTAATTTCCTCAAAAAAGTTCTAATTCTGAGTCAAGAAATAACAAGCTTCAAGACCATGCTCATATCCTTATTATATCATAGAGGAACTTACTGTCCTGACCAGAAAAGGTGAGCAGCTGAGGCAGTGTAATGATTTGGATTTAGAATGTTCCCCTCGCCATCACAGAAACACAGTAGCAATGTTGGAAGCTGGGCTTGGTTGCTAAGGAGGGGTCCCTGGGGGTGTAGCCTTGGGGATTATATATGCTTCCTCCTCCCCCTGCTCACTCGCTCTCCCTCCCTCTCTCCTTCCGGCCTCCAGGATATGAGAGTAGAGCTTTGCACGCTCTCTCTCCACTTACTGCCACAATACCCAGAGCTTCCGACCCTGGCCTCATGTGGACTGAATCCAGAAACTCCAAAAAACTGTGATTAAATAAATCCTCCTTCCTCTAAGTTGTGCAGTCAGTCATTTTAGATTATAGCTGTAAGAATGTTGATCGAGACAGGCAGAGACAACTGGTCTACTTTCTCGTTATAACATGTGATCAATAGCTAACTCATTTAATCCAGTGATCAATACATGACATCTTTCTTCTACTTTTACAAGAAGTATTTTCACTTAAGGTTGTATTAAATATCTACAAAACCAATTCTACTAAGCTGACTGCTTCAACTCTAAGTACATATAGAAATGTTAATATGAGGCCGGGCATGGTGGCGCACGCTTGTAATCCCAGTACTTTGGGAGGTGGAGACCAGAGGATCCGGGTTCACGGCCAGCCTCAGCTCGCTCTCTCTCTCTCTCTCTACTTAGTGAGGCCCTCCGCAACCTCGTGAGACCCGGTTTCAAAATAAAGTATAAAGCCAGGCGTGGTGGCGCACGCTTGTAATCCCAGTACTTTGGGAGGCGGAGACC
>PVJS01045756.1:0-16110 GCA_004027185.1 Glis glis | reverse complement strand
TCTCTACACCCCCGGCCCTATTTTTTTTATACTTTATTTTGAAACCGGGTCTCACGAAGTTGCGGAGGGCCTAAGTAGAGAGAGAGAGAGAGAGAGAGAGAGAGACAGGAAGAGAGAGAGAGAGAAAGAGAGAGCTGAGGCTGGCTGCGAACCCGGATCCTCCAGTCTCCGCCTCCCAAAGTACTGGGATTACAAGCGTGCGCCACCACGCCTGGCAGTTTCTTTCTTTTCATATTGGGGATTGAACCCAGGAGCATTCTACCTCCAAGCCACACCGCCAGCTTGCTTTATTTATTTATTTATTTACTTTTATTTATATTTTTTTTTTGCGGTACTGGGAATTGAACCCAGGGGCATTCTACCTCCAAGCTACATCCCCAGTCCTATTTTTTATTCTTTATTTTGAAACAGGGTCTCACTAAGTTGCAGAGGGTCTCGCTAAGTAGCTGAGGCAGGCCTCGAACCTGCAATCCTCTAGTCTCAGCCTCCCAAGTACTGGGATTACAAGTGTGCACCACCACACCCGGCTTATTTATTTTTATTTATTTTTTAATTTAATTTAATTTTTTTTGGTGGTACCGGGGATTGAACCCAGGGGCATTCTACCTCCGCGCTACCCCCCCCGGCCCTATTTTTTATACTTTATTTTGAAACCAGGTCTCACGAAGTTGCGGAGGGCCTCACTAAGTAGAGAGAGAGAGACAGGGAGAGACAGGGAGGGAGAGGGAGAGGGAGAGGGGGAGAGAGAGAGAGAGAGAGCGAGCGAGCGAGCGCTGAGGCTGGCCACGAAGCCAGATCCTCCGGTCTCCGCCTCCCAAAGTACTGGGATTACAAGCGTGCGCCACCACGCCTGGCATTTATTTTTATTTTGAAACAAGGTCTCACAAAATTGCTGAGGCTGGCCTTGAACCTGTGGTCCTTCTGTCTTAGCCTCCCTAGTTGAGATTACAGGTGTGCGTCACCACGCCCAGCAGTTCTGCCACTTTGTCAATTTCTCTGCTTTCAGGGTCCAGGTAGGGGACCAGCTGGAGACTGTGTTTCTCCTGAGTGGGAACGACCCGGCCATTCATCTCTACAAGGAGGTGAGGCGGGCCAGGAGTGCTGAGCAGAGCCCTGCTGGGGGCCACCATGGGCTGGGGTGTGTGCCTGAGGCTGGTGGCTGACTCCAGGGGACCTTGTTCCCCCAGAACGAGGGGCTGCATCAATTTGAGGAACAGCCCGTGGAGAACCTCTTTCCAGAGCTCACGAACCTGACCAGTAGGTAGGAGAGGCCCCCAGAGAGCCACCTCAGGGGCAGCTGGGGGTAGAGGTGACCTAGAGAGATTGGGCAGTGGGCAGGAGCTCAGGAAAGTCAGACCATGGCATGGCTTCTGGGAAATCAGTCAACAGTGGTGACCCCAGAGAAAACGGGAGGTGGGCCCAGCATCTATCAAGTGGTGAGATTTGGCTCCCAGAGAAATCGGGAGGTGGGGATTACCTCACAGAAATCAGGCTGCGGCCTCCAGAGAGGGGATGGATGTTCCTGGGGAGGCAGAGGTGTGGTGCTGGGACCCAGTGACGGCCTTCTGTCCCATCCATCTGCCTGCCCCCCAGCGTCCTCTGGCTCGATGTCCACAACCTCCCCGGTACTTCCCGGCGCCTCTCAGCTCTTGGCTGCCAGAGTGGTTATGTCCGTGTTGCCCATGTGGACCAGCAGAGTCAAGGTGAGGGCTGGGCCTGGTGCTGGGACTGGGGCCAGGAGTGGGGCCGGGGCCCTGAGTCCCGTCTCTCCATGCAGAGGTTCTGCAGACCTGGACGATCCTGCAGGACGGCCCCATCTCCCGAGTGATCGTGTTCAGCCTTGCGGACCCCAAGGGTGAGCTCTGGGCGTGGGGGCAGCGGGGTGGGAGGGTGAGGGCACAGCTTTGCAGGCTTGGCTCCCCTACCCACGTTAGTGCCCCTCTCCCATAGTGTCCAGTCATCCCTCCCGCCTGCGTCCCCCTCTCCAGCCCTCAAGCCACAGCGCACCCCTCCCCTCCCACCATTCCCTTCAATTGAATGTCCACCTTCTTGCCCACGTGGTCTAACTCACATCTTTTCTTTTTCTTTTTTTTGCGGTACCGGGGATTGAACCCAGGGGCATTCTATCTCCCAGCTACACCCCCAGCCCTATTTTTTATTGTTTATTTTGAAACAGGGTCTCACTAAGTTGCGGAGGGCCTCACTAAGTATCTGAGGCTGGCTGCGAACCCGGATCCTCTGGTCTCAGCCTCCCAAGTACATGGGATTACAACCGTGCGCCACCAGGCCCGGCTTTAACTCTGTTACAGTTCACCTTTGCCCTCTCCACTTTGGTCTAACCTTAGACTCTTGCCCTGGAGTTGATCTTGCAGCTTTTGCTTCATGGCTGAGCTGTCACTCCTCACACTGTGACTTGCTCTGATCCCCTCTCTGGCCTCCTCACCCTGGTGGACTGACCACTGTCCCGTCCCTCAGGATGTAGCCTTTAGCCCTGTGTGTTGGTGTCTTCCTGTTCCTTTACTGCTCTGTCCTTTACTGGCATTTCCCTGGATCTTCCCCTCTACCCTCTAACTACAGTCTGCCTTCTGCCCCCTAGGTTGTTCTTTACTCTTACCCCCACTCCCTGACCCTCCCACTATGATTTAACCTTTGCCTTTCCTACTGTGGTCTTTTGTATCGGACTTTTGTGTGTGTGTGTGTGTGTGATATTAGGGATTGAACCCAGGGGCTTCCCTCTGAGCTACATCCCCAGCCCTGTTTTATTTTTTTATTTTATTTATTTATTATTTATTTATTTATTTATTGTGGTACTGGAGATTGAATCCAGGGGCTTCCCTCTGACCTACATCCCCAGCCCTGTTTTATTTTTTTATTTTATTTATTTATTATTTATTTATTTATTGTGGTACTGGGGATTGAACCCAGGGGCATTCTACCTCTGAGCTACACCCCAGCCCTAGTTTTTATTCTTTATTTTGAAACAGGGTCTCACTAAGTTGTGGAGGACCTCACTAAGTAGCTGAGGCTGGCCACGAACCTGCGATCCTCCTGTCTCAGTCTCCCAAGTACTGGGATTACAAGCGTGCGCTACCACACACTGCTCTTATTTTTTTTTTTTTTTTTTGCAGTACTGGGGATTGAACGCAGGGGTGTTCTACCTCCGCGCTACGCCCCCAGCCCTATTTTTTTTTATGCTTTATTTTGAAACCGGGTCTCACGAAGCTGCAGAGGGCCTCACTAGGGAGACAGAGACAGAGACAGAGAGAAGAGAGAGAGGAAGCCGGGCATGGTGGCGCACGCTTGTAATCTCAGTACTTTGGGAGGTGGAGACCGGAGGATCCGGGTTCGCAGCCAACCTCAGCGCGCATGTGGGCGCGCTCGATCAATCGATCTCTCTCTCTCTCCTCTCTCTCTTTCTCTCTACCTAGTGAGGCCCTCCACAACTTCGTGAGACCCGGTTTCAAAAATAAAGCATAAAAAAAATAGGGCCGGGGGTGTAGCGCGGAGGTAGAACGCCCCTGCGTTCAATCCCCGGTACCGCAAAAAAAAAAAAAAAAAGAGAGAGAGAGAGTGCGCGCACGCGCAGGCACTGAACCCAGATCCTCCGGTCTCCCCCTCCCAAAGTACTGGGATTACAAGCATGCGCCACCACGCCCGGCTTATTTTTTATTTTGAAACAGGATTTCACAAAGTTGCTAAAGGTCTTGCTAAGTTGCTGAGGCTGGCCTCAAACCTGCAATTTTCCTGTTTTAGCCTCAAAGTACTGGGATTACAGGCATGCATCACCACACCCAGCTCTTAACTTCAGAATGTTTATTTATTTGTACTGGGGATGAAACAAGGGACATTCTACCTCTGATCTACACCCCCAGCCCTATTTTATTTTGAAACAGAGTTGCACTAAGTTGTTGAGGACCTCACTAAATTGCTGAGGCTGGTCTCAAACCTGCAATTCTCCTATCTCAGCCTTCCAAGTACTGGGATTACAGGCATGTGCCACTGCACCCAGCTCTTAATTTGGACTTTCATTTATTTTTTGTGGCACTGGGGATTGAACCCAGGGGCATTCTAGCTCCGAACTACACCCGCCAGCCCTATTTTATTTTTATTTTGAACAGGGTCTCACTACTTGCTGAGGCTGTCCTCGAACCTGTGATCCTCCTGTCTCAGCCTCCCAAGTACTGGGATTACAAGCATGTGCCACCAGGCCCAGCTTTAACTTGGACTTTTAAAACTGTCATTTAATACCTGTTTCTCCTTCTGGTATCTGATCTTAGTAATTTCTCTTGTGGTTCAACCTCTAACCCTCCACATGTAGCACAACCTCAAGTCTTTTTCCTGAGATCTAACTGTGCTCCTCTCACTAAAGGGGGCAGAGCCGGGCGTGGTGGCGCACGCTTGTAATCCCAGTACTTGGGAGGCTGAAACCGGAGGATAGCAGGTTCACGGCCAACCTCAGCTACTTAGTGAGGCCCTCCGCAACTTAGTGAGACCCTGTTTCAAAATAAAGAATAAAAACTAGGGCTGGGGGAGTAGCTCGGAGGTAGAATGCCCCTGGGTTCAATCCCCAGTATCACAAAAAATAAAATAAAATAAAATAAAATAAAATAAAGGGGGCAGGAGTATGAGGAGGGACCTGGAACCTGTCTCCACAGAACCCCCTCCATTCATATCTCTTCTGCAGAGACAAGGGACAGGCCACAGCAGGAAGAGTACAGCGTGCTCGTGGCCAGCATGTTGGAGCCAGCAGTGGTATACCGGTGAGGAGACCTGGGGCACATGAGCGTGGTCTAACCTCCTGTCTGTGACCACGTTCCAGCCTTGTTATTCTCAGCAGAAAGGCCCTTTGAGTGAGGTTGATCAGGGCTGGGCAGGTAAAGAGGTTTGTGGCCCAGGGACAGGGCTGTGAGTATTTGAGGCCTTGTGATGGGAACAGAGATATCCACGCCCCCCCCACCGCCCCCCAGAGAGGTGGACCAGGTATGCCAACAAATGTTTAACTGCTGGCTCTGTGTGAGGAAGGGCCCAGGTTTGTAGTATCTGCCAATTTCCACGGTATAAATACTCCCACTGTGGTAGATTTCAAGGCCCTAACAGGATACTAGAATATCTGAAAATTTCCCAGTTGGCTCTGTGGGGGCGGCGCCCATGTTCCGATGGGGGTCCAGGGCGTCTGAATCCCCGGAAGGAGCAACGTGGGTTCCCACTGGGGAGTAAGATGGTCCGGCCTCCAGGGACAGTGTGAGGTCCAGATTGGGGGACACTGCAGTCCTACCTCAGTGTCCCCCTGCATTGGGTACCCCCAGGGACCTGCTGAGCCGGGGCCTCAAGGACCAGCTCCTCCTTCCTGGCAGTAATCAGTTTGACAGCGTCCTCTGTGGCCTGGTCACCGATGTGGATTTGGATGGACGCCCGGAAGTCCTGGTGGCCACCTACGGACAGGTGGGGCGTGAGGGATGGGACCACCGCCCACACAGGTCCCCACACGCCACCTTGGGCCCATGAGACCTCGCCCCCTCGCCCTGCAGGAGCTGCTCTGCTATAAGTACCGTGGCCCCGAGCCGGGGCTCCCCGAGGCGGAGCGCGGGTTCCACCTGCTGTGGCGGCGGAGCTTCTCCAGTCCCCTTCTGGCCATGGCGCACGTGGACCTGACCGGGGACGGGCTGCAGGAGCTGGCCGTGGTCTCCCTGAAGGGCCTGCACATCCTGCAGGTAACCCAGTCCCCGGGCTGAGGCCCCCTCCTGGGGGAGGGAGCCACCTGGTCCTGGGAGGGGTCCCCATTGGCTGGAGGACGCTCATGGAGTGGGGGGCACCCACCTGGTGGCGGGATTCCGATGCCATGTCTGTTGCCCCTGTGCCCTGGCTCCCCTCCAGCCTTCCCACATTCTGCTCCTCATTTTTCATGCTGTGTGTAACTGTTCTCTCGCTGTGGGCTAGCTTCAGACCTGCCCCGCCATGGTCTAACCCCGACCCTTCCGCAGCAGCCTTGCCTCTGCCCTCCGTGCCAGCACTCCGCAGCCGACCCCCTCTCTCCCCCATCCTGGACTGGCTTCTCTCTGGCTGTGGCTGACCCCCAATTCACTGCAGGGTTTCCATCCTCTGTGTCACACTTCTCACCCTTCCCAGCAGTGTAGCCCCCAGCCCTTGTTCTGCAGCCAGTCTAACCTCAAACCCTTCCACTTGGGTGTGACCGCTAAATTTCTATGAAGGTCAAACTTTTGTGTGTGTGTGTGTGTGGTACTGGGGATTGAACCCAGGGACATTCTACCTCTGAGCTACACCCTCAGCCATATTTTATTTTGAGAGAGTCTCACTATTTGCTGAGGCTGGCCTTGAACTTGTGATCCTCCTGTCTCAGCCTCCCAAGTACCGGGATTACAAGAGTGGGCCACCACGACCTGAAAAGGTCAAACTTTTTGCTGTACTTTGACCTCTGGCCCTCCCACAGCAGCCTAAGTTCCATTGCTCCTGTTCTGGTCTAGCCCCCAGCCATTCCAATGGTCCAGGATCCAACCTGGAACCCTTCCTTGCAGCTTAACCTCAGCCTGATACAGTCCAATCTCTGAGCCTTCCTTCCCACAAGGGCCCACGCCCCGCCCCTGAGGCTGCGGCATGCCCTTGTTTCCTAACCTTGGGATTGCTCTCTCCTTCCCTCTGCTCTCACTCCAGGATCCTTTATGGTGAGGTCTAACCTGGGTTCTGTCTGCTGGGCCCTCACCTTTGCTGCTTCCTCTTTACTCGGGCTCTTTCCTACAGTCTGATCTTCAGTAGAATGGTATAGATTAGGCCTCAGGAAAAGATAAAGGTTAGACCCCAATGGAAAGGTCTGAGGTTGAACCACAGCAGATAGGAGGAAGGTTAGAACTGTGTAGAGTGGAATGAGGTTAGACCCTAGTGGAGGAACTTGAGATTAGATCCCGGGAAATGCTTGAGGTTAGACCACAGTGGAGAAGACTGAGGTTAGAGCCAGTACAGAGCTCTGAGGTTAGATCCTAATGCAAAGGACATAAACCCCAGTGGAGAGGTCTGAGGTTAGACCCTAATGGAAAGTATATAGGTTAGACCACAGTGGCAAAGACTGGAGTCTGACTGGGAGAAAGGACTTCCCTTTTACTGTGACCTATGACGTCTTCCTTCATTGTGATCTATTTCAAGCCATTTCACTGTGTTCTCTGGCCCTTCTATTAAGGTCTAACCTCAGACCTCCCAACTAGGGCCCGACTGTGGCCCTCATGTGGGCCTCATGTGGCCCTCTCTTTCCCACTCTGGTCTGTGCTTCTCTGCTCTGTTGACTTCTCCTTGGCCGCGAGGGTCTCACTCCTGTCTCTCCCCCGTGGTCTGACCCCAGCCCCTCGCCAGTGGTTGAACCTCACTCACCCCCGTTCTAAAGTAATCTACTTTCATTTTGGTCCGCTTTGTCCCTCCCACTGGAAGTTCACTGAAGGCGTTTCCCTGGGGTCTAGCCTTCGCCCCTGTCCCAGAGACCCATTCCTGTCCCACACCCTGCAGTCTGCTCTCTGCCCTCCCACCTTGGCCCAGCTCCTGGCCTTTGGGGGTATCCAACTCCAGACCGCCCCACTGTGGACTAACCCGCACCCGCAGCCCTATCTCAGCTTGTGCTTCTCCTCTTCCTCCCCACAGCACAGTCTGATCCAGGCCTCCAAGCTGGTCCTGACCCGGCTTCGGCGTGAAGTGGAGCAGAGGAGACAGCAGCCATGGGGCCTTGGGGACCGGTCAACGTCTGCTGAGACCCCGGCCTCCTGAGCACCTGCCCACCTGCCCACCCTTCCCACGCCTGGGGCAGTTCATGGGGGCTCATCTCCAGCCAAGGATGGCCCGAGGGTGCGCTCCCCAGATTTCTCCAGGGCGGGAGAGCTGGCCTGCCTCAGCATCCCTGTTTGAAAACAGGAGGATCCCCCCCTCCCACACCTAATGAGCTGACCAGCTGGCGATCACGTGTATGTCCAGAGCAACAAAGTTCTTACAGTTGTCTCCTCCTCTTGCTTGGCAAGCATTGTCTGAGCACCTGCTGTGTGCAGCTCTGCGCTGGATGCAGGATCCACCCAGAAGAACTGAGGGAGAAGGATTTGGGGGAGAGGGAATCCAGGGTTAGACCCAGAAACAGGACAGAGACTAGATCCCAGGGTAGATCCCAGAGGACAGAATTGAGGTTAGACCTAGGCAAAAGGCTAAAATTAAACCACTGTGAAGCCAGGCATGGTGGCACATGCCTGTGATCCCAGTCCTTGGGAGGCTGAGACAGGAGGATCGCAGGTTCGCAGCCAGTCTCAGCTACTTAGTAAGGCCCTCCGCAACTTAATGAGACCCTGTTTCAAAATAAAAGTAGAGCCGGGCAAGGTGGTGCATGCTTGTAATCCCAGTACTTGGGAGGCTGAGACCGGAGGATCCGGGTTCGCGGCCAGCCTCAGCTACTTAGTGAGGACCCTCCACAACTTCGTGAGACCCAGTTTCAAAATAAAGTATAAAAAATGGGGCCGGGGGTGTAGCTCAGAGGTAGAAACCCCTGGGTTCAATCCCCGGTACCGCAAAAAATAAAAAATAAAAGATAAAATAGGGCTGGGTGTATAGCTCAGGTAGAATGCCCCTGGGTTCAATCCCCAGTACCACAAAAAACTGTAGCAGACTATGTCGATGTAAGGGAAAGGTCTGAGGTTAGACTAAATCTAGATCCCTGTGTGGAAGCCTAACGTTAGACCCCAGTGGGAAGATGTGGATTGGAAGTGAGATCCTAGTGGAAATTGAGAGGGAAGACTGCGTGGAAAGGACTACCATGGGAAAGCCAGGGTCAAACTGTAGTAGAGGAGCGGGGCGTGATGGCGCACACCTATAATCCCAGTACTTGGGAGACTGAGACAGGAGGATCGCAGGTTCGAGGACAACCTCAGGCAAATAGTGAGATTCTCATTAACCTAGGGAGACCTTGTTTGAAAATAAAAATAAAATAAGGCTGGGGGTGTGGCTTGGAGGTAGAATGTCCCTGGGTTCAATCCCCAGTGCCACACACACAAAAAATTGTAGTAGAGGGACTGAGGCTAGGCTCCCTATGAATGATACTGAGGTTGGACCCCAACAGAAAGTCACTGAGTTTAGATCCCAGTGGGGAGTACTGAGGTGAGATCCAGGCAGATAGGACCCAGGATATACCATGGTGGAAAGGACTAAGGCTAGACCTACTCTGAAAGGCCCAGAGGTATGGGGAGCCAGAGAGTTGGGCACAAGGCTGATTCCTGCAGCTCATGGCTGCAGAAATTGCCCCCTCAGGTGGTCCCTGCTATGGAACCAGGAGAAGGAGTCAGAGGCCTGCATCCTGGGACCAGTAGAAGACAGGAGCAACAGAAGAAGCCTTGCCCCCCCCCCAGGCCAGGAATAGAATCCGGGTCAGCGGGGTTGGGTCCAGACTGGGGGACAGGGTTGGGGTGGACACCTGCCTCCTAGGTGTATTGGGGTGCATTCTGGCCATTTGCCTCCTGCCATGGAAGTCCACCCATAAGTCTGACCACCCACAGTGACAATGAAGACCCAGCCTCCAGTCCCTACAGTGGATTTTGGGAAATAGGAGCCTACCAATTCTTGGCCTCCCCATCTTCACCCCCTCTCCCAGAAGCCAGGCCCAGGCGTGGGAAGTTGCAGGGAGCTGGATCCTCTCCCTCCTGGCAGCAGGCCCAAGGCTGTCCAGCCAGGAGCGGCAGTGGGCACAGGGCTGGCAGGAGCAAGGTCTCCTCCCCCGCCACCACCTGCCCACAAGAGCGAGCTGAAGACCAGGTGCCATGTGCCATCGCTTGGGTGGGTGGGGGCTGGGGGGGCAGTGTGGTGTGGGTCTGTGACACCCCGGGAGATGTGTGTGTGTGCACACATGCATGTGTGTGTCTACTTCAGGCCTGGGGAGTTTGACCTCTGGAGCCTGGGTCTTCACAGTTTGCTTTCTGACTTCCTGCCCTATCCTCAGCCTGCAGAAGCCTGTGATGTGATGGCTAATAATATAGAACCTGCCAGGCGTGGTGGTGCACGCCTGTGATCCCAATACGTGGGAGGCTGAGAAAGGAGGATCACAGGTTTGAGGCCAGCCTCAGCAACATAGCAAGACCCTCAACAACTTAGTGAGATCTTGTTTTAAAAAAGGGCTTATGTTGGGTGTGGTGGTGCACGCTTGTAATCCCAGTACTTGGGAGGTTGAGACAGGAGGATCGCAGGTTTGCGGCCAGCCTCAGCTACTTTGTGAGGCCCTCTGCAATTTAGCAAGACCCTGTTTCAAAATAAAGAATAAAAAATAGGGCTGGAAGGATAGCTTGGAGGTAGAATGCCTCTGGGTTCAATCCCCAGTACTACAAAAAAAAGGGGGGCTTAGGTGGGAGGCTGAGACAGGAGGATTGCAGATTCAAGGACAGCCTCAGCAAGTAGACTCTCATCAACCTGTTTCAAAATAAAAATAGGATTGGACGTGCGGCTCTGAGGTAGAATGCCCCTGGGTTCAATCCCTAGTACCACAATAAAAAGGGGGGGAGGCTTAGGGTGTGGCTCAGCCAGAGGCCCTCAGCCACTCACCAAGACCCTGTTTCAAAATAAAAAACAAGCCAGGCGTGGTGGCGCATGCTTGTAATCCCAGTACTTGGGAGGCTGAGACCGGAGGATCAGGGTTTGCGGCCAGCCTCAGATACTTAGTGAGGCCCTCCACAACTTAGTGAGACCCTGTTTCAAAATAAAGTATAAAAAATAGGGCCGGGGGTATAGCCCGGAGGTAGAACATACCGGTTCAATCCCCGGTACCGCAAAAAAATAAAAAATAAAAAAACAAAATAGGGCTGGGGGTGCAGCTTGGAGGTAGAACATACCTGGGTTCAATCCCCAATACCCCCCAAAAGGATATAGAGCTCAGAGCACCTCCACCACTGTGCCTCAGTTTCCCCATCTGTACAATGGAGCTAATCACAGATAGCATCACCTCCTGGCTTGGCCTGAGGGTGGGTCGTGTCAGCACGTGTCAGGCGTTTTTAAAGACCTGTCCTAACAATGTCTGACCCGCACTGGGGACTGTGAATGGCAGCCGTTGTTATTATTAATGGGTGCCTTTGTGGTTGTTTCCGGCCTGCAGGCAGCGTGTGAATTCGCCGCCCTCCCCCGGCGCGGCCAGCCTGTAACTATTTGTAGCTGGCATGCGTCTGGGAGCCCTTGTAAGGGCTGGAGGCTGGCCGTGCGCGCTCGGAGGGGCCGGGGTGCCTCGCAGACCGACGGACAGACGCGCTCCTGCGCCCTCCGCCGCTGTCCCCGGCCGCGGTGCTGAACCCGGTCGGGTGGGAGGCCGGCCCCCGCCCCCGCGCCGCCCCTCGCGCCCTCCCCGCGGCTCCGCCCTCCTCCCGGCCCTCCCGGAGTCCCTCCCCCTCCTCCGTCCCTCTCCGCCCTCCTCCCGCGCTCCCTCCGCTCCCGCTCAGTCTCCGGCGGAGTCGCCCACCGCCTTCAGCCCAGCGCCGGGGGGACCCGCCGGGCGGTGACCGCAGGTAAGAGCCGCGCGGCGGGAGGGAGGCAGGGAGGCCCCGGGCCGGGCCAGGGCAGCGCCCCCACCGGGCGTCGGGGCGCCCCACCTTCCTGCGCCCGGGCTCCCCGGGTCCCGCGTCCACCTCGCAGGCTCCGTCTGGCGGAGTCCGGCTGCTCGCGCGTCCTGTGCCCGGTCCCCGCTCTCTGTGGGGTCTGGGCTGTGGCCCCGGAGCGCCCACTCTGAGGGCTTCGGTCCTCGCCGCCTTCCTCTGGCGCCATCTCTGCGTTCCTCTGTCTCTGTCTCTGTCTCTGTCTCTCCCGTCTCAGTTCTCCTGGGTCCCTGCCGCTCCGCCCGGGTCTGTCTCTCCATCTCCGCCTGTGCCCTCCTCTCTCTTCTCCCTGCCGGCCTGCCCCTGGGGTCTGCCGTCTCTCTTCCTCTCTTCTCACCCTCTCCCACACACCTTCGTCTCTGCCCTGGCAGAGGGAAGCATGGAGGAAGACGGGGCCCCCAGGCCCGGAGTCCCCCAAAGTCTTCTCCCCCTCAGCCCGGCTCCCTCCTGTCTCCCAGCTGGCATCCGCCTGGTCTCTCCCTAGGACAGAGCCCCTCCCCTGCCTTGTTTCTGGCATCCTGGGGCTGGTCCTTCTCACAGTCTAACCTGTAGTAGAGACTGGACCAGCCCTTTCTGCAATCTAACCTTTCCGTTCCTCTTCAGATAAACTGGACCAGTCCTTCCCACAGTCTAACTTCCATGGTTCTTGCTGTTTGCCCAGTTCTTGACTCGATTATGCATTCTCTTGATAACTACAAAGCGACTTCCGTGCTCCAGGTGCAGCACGAGGTGCCGGGTCAGGCCAGGGCAGTCCTTCCTGTGGTCTCACTTCATTCCTCTCATGGCATGCCAGCCTCAGACCTGTCTCTCAGGAGGGATGGATGGCGGAGGTTCCCCGCCACCTCCCGGAGCTCTGAGAGCACCCAGTGCATCTTCTTCCTTCCTCGAGGGAGGGGAGGGGGGGTGACGGGGGCAGGTGTCAGCGTGCGCGTGGCCGGGATGGGGCTGTGTGCGCCTCCGTGTTCACCGCCTCGCTGGCTGGCAGTGAGCTCCCGCCCTGGGCAGTCACCACAGGGGACTCCAGATGGCTTGCGAGATCGCGGGGTGAGGAATCCCACGCCTGCACTTCCCATCTCTGCTCTGCCCCGGGCTCAGCCAAGCCCTTTCCCCTCCCTGGGCCTCAGTTTACCCACTGGTGTATCACTACTGAGAATACCGAAGCCCACAGCTCCATTCTCACCTTCCTCCAAGGGGTGACCGTACCCCCCCACACCCGAGGCCCCTGAGGCAGAGCTGGGGCGCTCACCACTGACCCAGCTGGCCCGGCCCATGAGGCTGGGAGAGGTGCCGCCCCCCTGGGGGCCGGAGGAGGTGCAGGCCATCTGCCCTCCCGCTCTGCGCCTCCTGGGCTCCACCTGATCCCTTTGCCCCTGCAGTCTAAACCCAGATTAGGTTGCAGGGCTGCTGGTGGGCCAGAGGCGGAGGCAGCAGCCTGGCTGTCCCCAGGGGCAGCGCTCAGACCTCTCAGTCATTCATTTCACAAATATTTATCTAGTGCTCTCTCTCCTGGCCCCTCCTCCCAAGGCCCCAGTGAGAGGAAACCAGGTTTTGCAGGGGAAGGGACTGAGCCAGGCAGTGTTGCCTAGCTCCTGGCAGGGTGGGCCCCAGTGTCCCTTGAGGACTGCAGCAGGGGAACAGGTGGTTAGACTGGGGGGAGGACTTCCCAGGCCACAGCTCCCTCCTGGAGAGAGGAGAGTGAGATGTGTTAGATGCATTCTAGACTCTCAGGTGGCTCCTGCTTCCCCTGAAAGCCAAAGAGGAGGGCGGAGGAAGCCGGAGTCTTTGCCTTGGATCCTGGCGGGTTGGTAATGATGCCTAAGTTGTTCTAATTAGGGGGCTGCTAATTAGACGTATCATTAGGGGCCTTGCCAAAGGGGCTAATTGTGCGGTGGCCCTTTAAGAATCACCCCTCTCCCCGCCCCCGCCTCCTCTCCTTCTCCCTCTCTCTCTCTCCCCTTTTGGAGAAGTTCTGCCAACATTCTGCCTCCCTCCCCCAGAGGAGCCAGCTCCCAGCCCGCGGTACGTGGGTGTGTGAGTTGGGGGCAGGCTGTGGGTTAGACTCCCAGAGGAACTTTTCAGACCGATATGGAAGTTACCCGGGGACTTGAGGCTGGTGGCAGAGAAGGGTCTGAGAGGGTGGAGGCTCAGATGACACCTCCTGCCCGCCCTCCCTCCCCGCTCCCTCCCTTTTTTTATTGGCGGCTGGGTTTCCATGGTGATGTGAGGGCAGGGTGGAGGAGCTCTGAGTCGCCCCTCTCGGAGACAGCCTAGGAGCTGCAGAGTTGGTGCGGGTGACGTTGGACAACTGATTCTACCTCTGTGAGCCTTGATCCTCTCATCCGTGAAATGGGTGGGAACGCCCGGAAGGGGGATGGTGTCATTTTGGACAGGGTGGCCAGGAAAAGTGACATCAGAGTGGACACAGGAGGAGAGGGCACGAGGCTAGTGGATGCGTGGCAAGAGTGTCTAGGACAGGGAGCAGCAGGTGCAAGGGCTGGAGGAAGAGACCCTTCCCCTGTGTCCCAGGAACAATGGGGAGGGTGGTATAGCTAGAGCAGACTGGGGGGACGGGAACCCGAGACCAGGACCCACCAGACCTGAGGACTTGGGTACCCTGTGGCAGGCGCCTCTGAGCAGAGGAGGGCGTGAGCTAATTTGTGTTCTTAAAGGAAACCTGAGCCAGGCGTGGTGGCGCACGCTTGTAATCTCAGTACTGGGGAGGCTGAGACAGGAGAATTACAGGTTCACCGCCAGCCTCAGCTACTTAGTGAGGCCCTCCGCAACTTAGCAAGACCCTGTTACAAAATAAAAGGGGTTGGGGCTGGTGTGTAGTCAGAGCTGTAGAATGCTCCTGGGTTCAATCCCTGTATGACAAAAAAGAAAGAAAGAAAGTGAGGGAAGGAAGGAAAAAGGAAACCTAGACATGACACAGAAGTAGCCACTCAACCCTAAGACAGAAGCAAGGAGAGAAGTACTAAAGCAGTAGAGACCCCAGAGCCATAAACGGACAGAAGCCACCACAGGGTCTGTGTGTCACAGCTGCCAAAGAGCTGTGCAGGCCACAGCCTGGGGAAAAGACTAGAGACCCAGCTGTGCCGGAGAGCTTGACAGGACACCAAGGCAGGAGGGATTGAGTGGCACCCTCCAACAGCCCCTCCCCACCTGGAACAGATGGACAGACATCCCATCCCGGCACCCGCCAGGCCCAGACCCCAAACAGGAGCTCTATGGGGCCGAGTTGAAAACCATTAGAATTACCTAATGAAGCCAGATGTGGTGGCACACACCTGTAATCCCAGGACAGGAGGAGCACAGGTTTTTTTGTTTTTGTTTTGTGTGTGTGTGTGTGTGTGTGTGTGTGTGTGTGTGGTATTGGGGATTGAGCCCAGGGACATTCTACCTCCGAGTTACACCCCCAGCCCTATTTTTTATTTTTATTTTGAAACAGGGTCTCACTAGGTTGATGCGAGTCTCACTACTTGCTGAGGCTGTCCTCAAACCTGTGATCCTCAGCCTCCCAAATACTGGGATTACAAGCGTGCGCCACCATGCCCAGCTTGGATCGCAGGTTTGAGACCAGCCTCAGCAACTTAACGAGACTCTCAGCAATATAGTGAGGCCCTGTTTCAAAATAAAAAGGGCTGGGGTGTAGGTAGGAGGTAGAATGCCCCTGGGTTCAACCCCCAGTACCAAAAAGGAAGGAAGGAAGGAAGGAGGGAGGGAGGGAGGAAGGGAGGAAGGAAGGAAGGAAAGAAGGAAGGAAGGAGAAAGGAAGGAAGGAAGGAAGGAAGGAAGGAAGGGAAGGAAAGAAGGAAGGCCGACCTAACAAGTTTCAGGCTCCAGCTCTCACTTCTCAAACTAGATCACACAGGCTATTTATTTATTTTTGCTGTACTGGGGATTGAACCCAGGGGCATTCTACCTCTGAACTACACCCTCAGCCCTATTTTATTATTTTTTTAAAATTTGAAACAGGGTGTCACTAAGTTGTGGAGGGCCTCACCAAGTAGCTGAGGCTGGCTGCAAACCTGTGATCCTTCTGTCTCAGCCTCCCAAGTACTGGGATTACAAGCGTGCACCACCACACCTGGTTCACACAGGCTCTTTCATGTCTGGCTTCACCCACCCTTTGTCATGTCTGCAGGATTCTCCCCATGTTGTCATGGGTGTCAATATTTCCCTCCCTTTTCAGTGCTGTATACTGTTCCACAGTGTGACTGCTCTGCTGTGTGTTTCTTCATTTTACTGCTGGTCGGCATCTGGACTGTTTTGAGATGGTGCTCGTATAAATAAAGTCTCTGTGCACATCCTTGTAGGTGGCTTCGGGTGGACATATGGATCTGTGTCTTGGGTAGGATCCTAGGAGTGGAATTGCTGAGCTGCAGGACATTTGACTGGAGTCTCCCAAAGGACTTAGACTGATTTACGTTCCTGTCAGCACTACACAAGGGGACAGGGTTCCTCTCTCTTTCTCTCTCTCTTTTTTTTTTTTTTTTTTTTTTTTTTTTTT
>PVJS01045755.1:0-16106 GCA_004027185.1 Glis glis | reverse complement strand
AATAATACATTAAGGTCTGCTTACAGTATTCTAGGCTTTTTCTATCTTGCTCCCCCAAACTATTCTTAACTCCATGGTAAACCAATTCCAAATGCTTATTCATATTGTCAGGTATAGCCACAACAATGGTCCCACTACTTAGTACCAATTTCCTGTATTGGTTAGCTTTCCATTGCTATAACAAACAATATAATCAAATTATAAAGAGGAAAGTTTAGTTTGGCTCATGGTTGTAGAGGTTCCAGTCCCCGATCAGTTGGCCTCATTGCTTTTAGGCCTGTAGCAAGACAACACATCATAATTAGTGTTGTGGAGAAAAAAATGCTTATCTCATGGCCATGGAGCAAAAACAAAGAAGAAGGTGTAGGTTCCCACTAGTCCCTTACAGGGTATGCCCCTAATGACCTAAAGGCTTCCATCTAGGCCCCACCTACTGAAGGATTCACCAGCTCCCAAATAGCACCATGAGCTGGGTACTATGCCTTTAACACATGAAACTTTGAAAGATACTTATCCAGTCTATAGCAGGAATCCAATAAACATTGCCAGGTACACACACCAAAGAACTTATATAATTACCTAATATACTGTGTTAGAGTTTCATTGCTGTGACAACTTAAAGGAGGAAAGGTTTATTTTGGCTCTTGGTTTTAGAGGATTTTGCCCATGGTCACGTGGTTGTATCACTGTGGGCTTGTAGTGACAAAGAATATCTTGGCAGGGAGGATGTGAAAGAGCAAAGCTGTTCACTTCATGGCAGGCAAAAAGCAGAGGGGTCCATGGACAAGGTATACCTTTCCAGGGAAAGCTCCTAGTGAACTGTGTCTTCCATGTAGACCCCTCACCTCCTAAAGTTTCCACCACCTCCCAATAGTGCCACCAGCTGGGTACCAAAACCTCCACACATGAGCCTTTGGGGAACATTCCATATGCAAACTGTAACATACTCACATGAAAAGACTCGTTGCATGCTGTATTATTAGAAAAATGAAAATCAAAATTTTATAATTTTTCATTCATAAGAATGGATAAAATTAAACAGATTGATTATACTAAATACTGTCAAGGATGTTGAAAGTGATAAATTTTCATTTATCACTGTGGCTTTATAAAATGGCACAGAATTTTTGGGAAAGAGTTTGGCAGTCTCTTAAGAAGTTAAACATGAACATAACATTTGATCTAACTGCTATGCTCCTAGATATTTACAGAGGAGAAATGAAAGAATATGTCCATTCATAGACTTGAACATGGGTATTCTACCAACTTAATTCATAATAGCCCAAATCTGTAACAAACCCATATCTTCTTCAACAGGTACATGGTAAAAAAAAATGGGGTATGTCCATACAATACAACATTGCCCAGCAATGAAAAAGAAGGGGCTATTGATATAATCCAGAGCATTAAATCTCCAAATAATTATGCTGCCTGAAAAATCCAGACAAAATAGAGTATGCATATAGGCAAAATTCTAGAAAATACAAACTAATAGGGAAAAACTACAATATTTGCCTGAGGTAAGAGAAATAGGAAGGATAGTTATTGGAGAAGGAACTTAAATGGAGCACAAGAAAAACTGGGTATATAATGTATATGTTATTTTTTCTCATGTCAAACTTATCTAATTGTATAATTTGAATATGTGTTGTTATTCTAGTCAGTTATACTTCAAGAAAGCTGTTAAAAATTTAAAAGGAAAAGATAACTGGTAACTGGAATTTATAAATATTTCAGTGAAATTATTATAATTCAAGGAAAAATTTTAATGAGATACAAGAAAAAGTAGACAAGGGAAGTAAAAGAAAGCAAAAAATTAAAAAAAATAGGAAAATAACGATATGACCACAGTTTCATAAGAATGAGATTGTAAAAATAAAATATGCAACTTTTAAAATTGTTTTAGCTAAATAGTTATTCTTATGTTATATCTACAATCAAGAAGGCAATCACTATTTTTATAACCTAAGAAGTCTTCAACAGAAAGAATATTCAAGCCTAGTTAGATCTTCCAAATGATGCTAAAAACTTAAATCTAGAGAATAGCGTAAAAGTAAAAATATATCTTAAATTTATGAATATATTTATTCTTACTAATATCTCTTGATATCCTTTATATTTTTACAACAGAGTAGCTCATTTCTACTTTCAAAAGATTCAAAGACAAGTTCAGAATATCATTTGACTAAAAGCTTCTAACTTTAGAGAGGGATAGCATAACTACTAAAATTCTTTGTATCACAAATAAACATACCTTATTAGTTGGAATTTTACTATAAATAATAGGTTTCCCTAATCTTAAATTAACATATTTATTTGTCTATTTCTTCTCAGAATAGATTTATTAGTTCTAATAGCATATCATTGTACTAGGTATTTGTTTGTTTGTTTTTGGTGACTAATGATACACATTATTTCTCCTGTTCTTTTTTCTGAAAGTGAGTCCTTTGTCAGATATATGCATTGTTGTAAATGAGGAAGTAAAGTAGTGCTATACTGATTCAGAAAAACAAAGATATTAATTCTAGTTGAGAGAGCATTTAGAGAACTAAGTCAGAAACAAAGAAAGAGCCAATCAGGAACATTCATTTTTTTTTTCTATATGGGAAAGCAGATCATCACGAAAACTTTTCATCCCAGATTTTATAAATTTTCTCTTCCTACAGTCAGTTTCCTTATTTCTAATTTCTAATTCTAGCTTTCATTATCTTTCCTCTCTCTACGACTTCAAAGACTCGTAGTGGTATGACTAAAGTTGTTGAGCAATGAGTAGTCTGAATTTAGAATACATATGATGATACAGATGTATAAGTGACACTATAAGAAACTTTTCAAAGCTTATTATTAAAGATATTTTCAGAACAATGCATACAGTATGATATATTTTATGTAAAACACACATATCCACATAATTTGTAAGGTTTTTTTTTACTATACTCATAATAATAACAACGATTTCTTTTCTTTCTTTCTTTTCTTTTTTCTTTTTTTTTGGGGGGGACTGGGGATTGAAGCTTTGTTCTATCTCCAAGCTATACCGCCAGCCCTTTTCTTCATTTTTTTTGTTTGTTTTGAAACAGGGTCTTGCAAGGTTGCCAAGAGTCTTGCTAAATTGCTGAGGCTGTCCATGAACATGCGATCCTCCTCCTGTCTCAGACTTCCAGGTACTGGGATTATAGGCATGCACCACCAAATACTGGCATTACAGGCATGCGCCACACCATGCCTAGTATAACAATGGCTTCTTTGAAAAAAGGACAGTATTGTGGTGAAATAGACCTAGATTAATATTGGAGAAAAAGGTATTTTATATTTATCTGTAATGTTCTAACATTTAATAAGGATAGATTCAAATTCAATTTATGCCATAATTAATGTATAGGCAAGAAGAAATATTAAGAAGTAGCATCATGAAAATGATATAATGGCATACATTAAGAATTAACCACTCTACTGAAGCATCCACTTAACAGGAAAAAAATGACAAAACCAACTTTTTCCTATCTCTATAAGTAAAAGAAATAGAACAACTATAAGGAGTGCTTAATAAAGAAAGAGGCAGCACAATTTCTATAAGAAAGTTATGGATTAAAACACAAGGTAAAAGCATGCTTCTAACTCCAGTACTTGAAAGGTTGAGGCAGTATCACAGGTTAAAGGCCAGTGCATGGTAACATAGCAAGACCCTGTTTCAAAATAAATAATGATAATACAGTGTGCTTGAGTTTGGCTCGGGTAGAACACCCCTCTTTCAATCCCCAGTAGCATGCACATATGCATGCAAGCGCACGCGCACACACACACACACACACACACACACACACACAGAGTGAAAGAATTAGTTCTGAATTTTCTATAGCACAGTAGGGTAAATAATGATTCAAATAATCTATGACATTTTCCAAATGACTAGAAAATTATAAAATTCTAAAAACATAAAAATAATGAATGTTTGAAGAGACAGAAATTCTCTTTGCCCTGTTTTAATTATTAAACATTGTATATATGTATTGAGTTACCATAATGTGCCCCAAAAAGATGTATACCTATTATATGTCAATTTAAAAAAGGAAACTATAATATTTTTGCTTATCTGCCTACCATTCCCCAGTTCAGCAAACAAAATTGTTGATATGGTTTATTGGTACCAGAGAGTTAATGTGGTCATTTTTTTAAAAAAAATATACTGGTTGTACATTTTGAATTGTCTGGAATTTCCCTGAGGGATGGGTTCAGAAACTGATCTTTATTTCACACCCCTCATCCTGAAGCTGGAGTACTTTCAGATCAGTGTCTTAGGAAAGCCTTTAAAGACATGTAAGAAATAAAGGAATGAAGGAATACATGTGATAACTTTAAGAAATAAAATTAAGAAATAAAAGAAATAAAGAACTCTGATTAAGAAATAAAGAACTCTGATAAAGGCAATTACATAGGTAAATATAAAGGCCAGTATTATTGTATTTAAGCTTGTAACTCCTCTTTTACCTCCTATATGATTTCAAAACAATGCATTAAAATAATTATAAATCTATGATAACAATGCAAAAATGTATAACTTGTGATAAAAACAATATGAAGAAATCAAAGAGTCAAAGGAGTAAATTTTTCATATGCTATGAAAGCTATGCTGGTAACAATTTAAACTAGAATGCTATACATTTGGTGTATCAATTGAAATATTCTTGTTAAGCATTAAAATAATTTTTAAAATGAGGAGGAAACTAAAGTATTACACAGAAAAAATCAAAGAGAAGAAAAAATTGAAGAACAAAATATGTCATGTAGAAAATGGATAGCAAGGAGCAATCTCTTGGAAGAAATCACTTTTTAAGTATTGGATTAAACCCATCAACATAAGGGTAAGGATTAGAAATTCATATTTATTATTATTTGTATTTTTAATGAATTACATTTTAATTGGGGTTAGGTGAAATCTCAGAGTAGTTTTGATTTGCATCTCTATGATTGCTAATGATGTTGTACATTTGTCATATATTTATTGGCCATTTGTATTTTTCTTTTGTGAAGTGTCTATTTAGTTCACTTGCCCATTTTTTGATTGGGTTATATTTTTTGGTGCTTTGTTTCTTGAGTTCATTGTATATTCTAGTTACTAGTCCACTATTGAAAGAGTAGCTGGCAAATATTTTCTCCCATTCTGTTGGCTATTAAGGTTCTTGATATTTTCCTTTGCTGCATAAAAGGTCTTTAGTTTCATGCAATACCACATATTAATCATCATTTTAATTTCTTGTGCCTTTGGGGTCTTATTGAGGAGTTTTTACCTGTGCCTATATGTTGGAGTGTTGGTCTTATGCCCTTTTCAAATAATAAATGCTGGTGAGGATATGAAGTAGGAACTCTGATCCATTGTTGGTGGGATTGAAAATTAGTGAAAACACTTTGGAAATTGATGTGGTGGATCCTCAGAAGAATAGTAATGTACCAGCTGTACCTCTCCTGGGTATCTATCCAAAAGAACTGAAACCATACTACATAGTAAACACATGCATAGTTATGCTTATAGCAGCACAATTCATAATTGCAAAACTATGGTAACAGCCTAGGTGTTCATCAACAGATGAATGGGTTATAAAATTATGGGATATACACACAATGGAATTTTACTAATCCATAAAAATGAACAAAATTATGTAATTTGCAGGGAAATGGATGGAACTGGAGAATATTTTGCTACGTGAGATTAGTCAGTTACAAAAAGTGAAAGATCTGATGCTCTTCCTCATATGTGGAAGCTAGGGAGAAATTGGGACACAGAAGGGACTCCAGACAATGGAGGAGAAACCTTAATGGAGTGAGAGAGGGGACCTAATGGAGGGAGGTGGGAGGGGTAGGGAGATTCGATGAGGGAAACATTTCAATGGACATGATATACATATACAAATGTATCAATGCCAATAACAATATGGCATCAGGAGGGTGAGGGAGTATGGTGGGAGCTGGGGTAGGGCTCACCAAGTGCTGTGTGTATGTATGCCCCTATCACTCTGAATTTCGTTATGATGTACGATTATAATGCACCAATAAAAATATCAACAACCTGACACATTCTTATCTATATTGATGAAGCAAAACAGAGAGAAAATACAAATATGTGAAATAAAGAATGAAAATGTAGTAATTATATCCAAACTTTAAATATAAGGATTATCAGAGAATACTATGAAAATCATATACCAACAAATTTGAAAACCTTGATAAAATGGGAAAATTCTTAGAAATAGGAAAATTGCCAAAACTATTTCAAGAATAAGCATAATATATCTTAACAGACTTATAGTAAGTAAAGAAATTGAATCAATTTTTAAAAATTCTCACAATGAGAGCCGGGTGTGGTGGCGCACACTTGTAATCCCAGTACTTGGGAGGCTGAGACAGGAGGATCTGGGTTCCTGGCCAGCCTCAGCTACTTAGTGAGGCCCTCTGCAACTTAGCGAGACCCTGTTTCAAAATAAAGAATAAAAAATAGGGTTGGGGGTGTAGCTCAGAGGTAGAATGCCCCTGGGTTCAATCCCCAGTACTGCAAAAAAAAAAATTCTCACAATGAAAATGTCCAGAAACAAATAACTTCTCTTGTGAATTCTTTCAAGCACTCAAGAAATAATTAACATTCATCTTTCCAAAATGGTCCAAATAACTGAAGTGGAGGAAATGCTTCCTAACTCATTTTATGGGATCTTTGTCACTGCAATATCAAAAGCAAAGATAACACAACCAATTGCTCTCGAGAACATACATGTAAAAGTCCTCAACAGAATACTAGAAAACCAAATTCAATAGCATCTTAAAATGATTAAACACAATGACTAATTAGGATTTATCCCAGGCAGAGAGGAGCAGAAAAATGGAGCAAGTTTTTGTAAGTACTGTATAGAGCAAAGAAAACCAACCATCAATTATTAATGTAATCCACCACATTAAATAAATAAAAATATCACACCATATCCAGTTTATATCCAAACAGTACTTGATGAAATTAAATCCTCTTTTGTGATAAAAATACTTATGAAACTTGTAAGAAACAGGAACATTGTCAAGATGACAAAAGACATTTATGAAAAACACACAAGTAAAATTATATTCAATGGTTAAAAGGCAATGCTTTTAGCCTAAGATTAAGAGAAAGATCAGAATGTACATGTTCACCACATCTATTCAACATGGTACTTTAACTTATATCTAGATCAATGTTTTAGTCAGCTTTTGTGTGGCTGTGACCAAAATATCTGACAAGAACAACTTAGAGGAGGAAAGGTTTATTTGGCTTATGGTTTTAGAGGTTCAGTGCATACATAGTTGACCAGCTCCAAGGCAGAAGCATCTCTGTGGTGGGAAAGCAGGACATGGCAAAGGAAAAGTCACTCTCAAATGATGGCAGCTTTTAGCAGATAGTGAGAGAGAGAAAAAGAGACGAGAGAGAGAGAGAGAGAGAGAGATTGGAGGGGATCAAGGCCATATCCCGAGTGATCTACCTCCTCCAGTTGTGCCCCACCTCTGAACCTTCCTAAATTGGAGATCATACTTTCAACAAATGAACCTTTGTGGGGACATAGCAAATTCAAAACATCACAATCAATTAGGAAATAAAGGAAATGAGTCAAGTAAATTTTAAAAATGAAGTATAATCATCTCTATTGGCATAAGATATGCACATATATAGAGAAATATATCAAAATACCCAGAAAACACTAATCAACATAACAAAATTTAGTAGTTATAGGTTATGAGGTCGACCCACAAAAATCTTTTGTTTCTGTATACCAGAAATAAATGTTTCAATGATAAATTGACAAATTAAGTGATAAATTGAAATATTTCAAAAATAAATTAAAAAACATTCTATTTACAATAGTAAAAAACAGAATAAATTACTTAGGTATAAATTTAACCAAGGAGATCAGGAATTTTTTTCACCTGAAATTGTAAAACACTGCTGAAATAAATCAACAAAGATTAAATAAATGGAAAAAAGGCTGTGTCGTGAACAGAAAGAGTTAAAATAACCAAGATGTCAATACTATCCCAAGTGATCTCATGATTCTGTGCAATTTCTATGAAAATTTCAATGGTCATTTTAGCAGAAATAGAAAAACTGATTCTTAGATTCACATGGAATCAAAAGTGCCCTCCCTATACTCAATATGTTAGCATTCTGTAACCATAACAGAATACCTGAGATAATTAACTTATAAAAATAAAAGGTTTATTTTTGCTCAAAGTTTTAGAGGTCCCTGTCCATGATCAATTTGGTCCTGTGGCTAGGCAGTACATCATGATAGAAACGTGTGGAAAGCAAAACCATTTACATCAGGAGCCAGGGAGTAAAAGAGAGAAAAAATGAGAATGGGGTACCACAATCCCTTAAATACCTCTTGATAGGTACTACATTGTATCAGTCAGCATTCTCACTGCTATAACCCAAAATATATGACTACCCAATTTAGAGGAAGAAAGATTTATTTGTTAATAGTTCTGGAAATTTCAGAGGTTTTAGTCTGTGGTTGGCTGGGAGAATCCTGCAGTGCTCAAAGCATCACAGAAGGAAGGAGAGAGGGAGAGAGAGAGAGAGAGAGAGAGAGAGCGAGAGAGAGAATGAAGAGGAACTCTGCTCTCACATCATGGAGATGAGAAGCAGCAAAAGAAAGTGAAGGGAGAAGGGACTATACATATAGTACCTAAGACCAAACCCCATGGACCCTTCCTCAGCAACCAAGCCCTGCCTTCAACATAGCTGCCATGTGAGGTCTGCAGGACATGCTATACCCAAACCATAACACTCCACCCCTGGCCCCCAAGACCTCATGACCATCTCACAATGCAAAATGCATTTAGTACATCTCCAAGAGTTCCCAAAGTCTTAACAGTTCCAGCATCACTCAAAAGTCCAAAGTCTCCTCTGAGACTCTAGGTAAATTCTTGTCTGTGAGCCCCCATAAAAATAAAAAGCAAGTTATATGCATCCAACATATAACAGCACAAAGCAAACATTTGTATTCCAAAAGGGAGGAATAAGGCCATAGAAAGAAAGAATGGGACCTAAACAGGATCGAAATCCGGCAGGGCAAACAATAAATCCTTCAGCTCCATTTCTGGCCTCCAGGGCACATGGTAGTGAGATGCAGTCTCCAAAGGGCCTTTGCAGACCTGTCGTCCCTCTGGCCTGGTTGGTTGTAAATGTCAGCGTACTTGTTCTTCTAGCTTGGCTCCAAGGCTTACAGCCTGCAGCTATTCCAGGTTCTCTTTCCATGTTTCTGGCATTTATTAATCTTGAGGGTTTTTCTAGCAATCATAGCTTCATTCTGACAGATTCACAAATTGCCCTTTTTTGGACCTGCTTCCAGGGATTACAACCCTGCCACACATTGCCTGGCTTCCTGGGCCTTCCTTTGAAATATGAGGGGAAGCCTCCATAACCCCTTTACTCCAGCAAAGCCAGGTACTTACACCCTCTTTAATCATGTCCAATGGGGCCTTTTCAATTATGGCCATCAGGCCCTCTTCAGTCATGTTGGCCAACAGGCCTTCGTCAATGATGGCCATCATGCCCTTGCCTTCTTTAATCCTGGCTGTTGAAAGGGAATCCAAGTGCCCCTTTTTTTTTTAAAGGCAGCCCTTATACTCATTTCCATGGTTACGCACTTGGGCCTAAACTATTCTGACCACATTCCTTTTTTGTTTCTATGCAAAACATTTGACCTTCCATCAGCCATTTTAATTTCCTCCATAGCAACATCTCTCTGGGCCCCAATTTCACACATCTTCCTAGGAAAAGTGTAAATTTCTAAAGTACTTATGCTTTCCTTTCTGCTACCAATAATGTCTGGCTGTACGCAGACATTAATATCCATAATGCAGTCTAGATACTTTGCTGCTTTGAGATTTCCTCTGTGAGCTAAATCAGTCCATAGTCTTTAAATTTGGCCTCACACAAAGTTACATAACATGGGTAAAATGTGTTTTACCAAAATGTAATATGTGTGGCCTATACTCCATGTCCCTATGGAGTCCTCTTTTCCCTCTGATAGCTCCTGGAAAAAGTCTCTACTATCTGCCTTTCTATCAGCATTCTGGTTCTTCCAACTTCCTCTTACACACCAATTCCAAACATTCACAATCTATATGGTCAGGTTTAAATACAGCAGTGACCCCACTCCTATGGTACTAATTTCTGTTTCAGTCAGCATTCTCATTGCTGTGACACAAAATGCCCAACCATCACAACTTAGAGAAAGGAAGATTTATTTGCTCACAGTTCTGGAGATTTCAGAATTTTCAGTTCTTATTAGGTTATGTGAAATCTGCAGAGCTCAGGGCACCAGGAAACAGAGAGAGCATGAGTGGAGGGATTTTGCTCTCACATCATGGAGGCCAAAAGTGTTAAGAGAGAGCAAGGGGATGAGAGACATATATATATATATATATATATATATATATATATATATAAATCTATATATATAGTCTCTCTCTCTATATATATATATATCTCCACAAGGACCCTATCTCAGCAACCAAGCCCTGCCTCCAAAATAGCTGCCTTGTCTGCCTCACCTTCAATATGGGAGGGCTAGGGGATATTCTAAATTCAAACAATAACATACCTCTTAAAAGTTTCATGGCTCCCCAATAGTGCCACCGTGGGTGCCAAGCCTTTAATACATGGACCTTTGGGAGATATTTGACATTCAAATTATAATAACGAATATTATAAAATAATAACACAGTTGAAAAACTTACACTTGCTTATATTGAACCTTCTATATAGTTACAGTTATCAGGAGTATGGTGCAAATGTCAGGATACACATATGGATTGAGGGACTAAAATTGAGGCTTCAGAAATAGTTACACATATTTTGGGTCAACTGATTTTGTCAGGGGGTACCATGACCATTCAATGAAGAAAGAATGGTCTTTTGAACAAATGATTTCAAGAAAACTTGAAATTTAAATACAAAATTGAATTTGGACACCTATCTCATACCATATACAAAAAAGATCTCAAAATGGATCTGTACTGTAAAATTATAACAGTTTTAGGAGAAACAATAGGAGTAAATCTTCAAGACCTTGAATTTTACAGTGAATTCTTAGATATTACCCCAAAAATATGACAGTCAGAAAAAATAGATTTGAACTCATCAAAATTAAGTATATTTGTTCTTCGAAGGAGAGCATTGAGAAAATGAAAAGACAATCTTCAAAATGGGGTAATATATTTCTAAATAGTTTATCTGATAAGGCTGTGGTATTCAGAATATAAAAAGAGTGCTTACAATTCAGCAACAATAAGATAAACAAAACAATTTAAAAATTGTAAAAGCACTTGAACAGTTATTTCTCCAAAAATATATGCAAATGGGCAGCAAGCACATGGAAAGATGCTTAGTGTTTTTAATCATCAGGGAAATGTAAATTTAAAACAATGAGATACCACTTCACAACAACTAGGATACCTATAGTAATAATGATTTTAAAAACCAGAAAACCACACATATTGATGAGAATTGAGGAAACTGTAACATTTTTATTTTGCTCATGGAAATACAAAAATTTTCAGCTGCTGTTGAACAATTTTGAGGACTTTTTCTGATGATTCCTCAAAAAATTAAACAGAATTACCGTATGACCCAACAATTCCATACCCAATTGTACAACCATGTGCCAGGTAATGATGGACCACTAGTGACGTTGTTGACATCATACTATCACAGTACAAGGCCTTACTCATGTGTCTGTGGTACTGCACTGCCAGTCATATAATAGTGTGTACCACATAATGTTATTTTTAGTACATAATACTTGACAATGATAATAACTATGATACTGATTTTTGTATTTACTATAGTATACTTTTGTCATTACTTTAGAGTATACTCCCTCTACTTGTACAATAATGTTTACTGTAAAACAGTATGACATGTCAGCAGCATACATCTCATGTTTACCAGGTCTCTCAGTTGCACCAAGAAACCACATGGAGTAATTGGCCTGTACCATCTAGGTTTGTGTAAGTACACTTTGTGATTGCACGGTGATGAAACTATCT
This sequence comes from Glis glis, assembly GCA_004027185.1. Taxonomy (NCBI): domain Eukaryota; kingdom Metazoa; phylum Chordata; class Mammalia; order Rodentia; family Gliridae; genus Glis; species Glis glis. The sequence goes on along the minus strand of PVJS01045755.1, from coordinate 4,037 downwards.
AACAACATATTTCTACAAATATTTTCCTGTCATTAATCGAGACTTTATATTCAAAAAACCTGAAAACAGTTATTCAAACAAATGTTTATAAATGAATTTTCACAGTAGCACTATGCACATGAATAGGTAGAAATAATCTATCTTTATCAGTGGATGGATGGATAAAGAATTTGTTGTATATACATGAAAGAGAATAATATTTTCTTATGAAGAGGAATGAATTTCCTACATGTGTTATAACATAGACAAAGCTCAAAAACATTATATTAATTGAAAAAAACACACATTGTTTGATCTGATAAATATGAAATATTCAGAATACATAAATGCCTAGATACAAGACAGATTGGTAGTTGCTGAGAGAAGAGGAAATAGGGCATTAACTACTCAATGGGTATGAGGTATTTTGAGGGGATGATGATAATGTTTTGGAAGTAGAGAGATTAGGAGGTTGCATAATACTGTGATCATACTGTCACAAATTGTTCATCTTTAAATAGTTATTTTATGTTTTGTAAATTTCATCTTAATAAAAATGTTTGAAATAGTATGACATATCAGCAGCAGCCTCATACATGTGGTCATTTTTTAGTGAGGTCATCAGCAACTTAGCAAGACCCTGTTTCAAGATAAAAAATAATAATATTAAAATAGGGCTTGGGATATAGCTCAGAGGTAGGATTCCCCTGGGTTCAACCCCAGCACCACAAAAATATGTTTTTTTTTTTTTGGTGGACTATCGTTACTATAGCATATAAGTGACTAGAATCATCATTTTCACATCAGGATCAAATGATTGAGAGACATTTTAAAAAGGCCGGCACAAGGATATTGTATGATGTTTTGCACTGTTTGAATTATTTACAATGTGTATATATTATCTTTATAATAAAGTATTAGATCAATTAAAATGGTGAAAATGAGAAGTACTCAAAAAGTTGTAGTAGCAAGTTTTGCTTGCAAACCTAGTCTTTGGAAAAAGAAGAGTAAGGAGAAAAAAAGACCATTTTAACAGCAGTAGAAGGTAGAGGAAGAGGGTATGTTTGAGTAGACATTAAAGGAAACTTAAGGAATCAGTATAAAATGAAGAAACAGTTTTACCATCAATCGTCTTTAAGTTTATTTTATGGTCTAATATTGCAGTTTCCAGTCAATTCAGGGGCATCTAGTACTAAAAAAGATTTTGTATACTAAATTTTTGCCCTCAAAAGAGTGTTCACTGTGTACCATGGAAAAATGTCTCTTAAGGGAACTTCGGTGGATCTGACTCTTTTGTAAGGCAAATAATCTTTTATAATGGGTCCCCTACCTCATGGACATAATTAGAGCATAGGGCTTCTCTTCAAAGTGAGTTAACTAATTCTCTATGATTAAAACCTTTTTTTAACTATGCACGTATTTCTCCTGTGCAATATCAGTAGAAACTTCTCTTATTTCCAAAATTAAGCATCTTACACCTGAATAACTATGCAGTGCACATGGAAAAGTAATGATAAATTTTTCATCCTCACTGTCTGGTGAGAAAAGACTGTGTTCGACTAGAACAAAATTAATCAACCTTAAATTAAAAAGAGGAAAACCCAACAACATAGATTGTGAAAGGGCAAGAGATTTTAGAACCAGATGAAGAAAAACAAAAACCAATTGGATTCTCTGAAAAGAATTCATTTTCAGCTTGGATAACATCCATCTAAAGATTTTCCCCCTACAAATTAATAGTATAAAAGTCCCAGGCTGTGATAACTCTAATTCAGAGCTATTTTGTGCTTGCTAAATGGAATGTGACAGTGTTCTGAAACAGTGCTATACTACAGAAAATAATTAGTTGAGAACTAACTTGATAATTTTACCACTGAGAAGAATGAACTGAAATCAACCTTCACTTTAATTATGTGTAAAGAAGAAGCATAATTACCTGCATAGATAGTAATCAGAAAAAAATGAAAATACATTTCTCTGTTATCTGGTAGATAGCAAGTTAGCTTGTTTAATCCATTTACTTCTTGTAAACTAAAGATAACAAATTAGTTACTGTAATGTCATCAATATCTCACCCCACAGTAAAATGCAAGGAAAAAATAATGAACTTTATTTCTAATGTAATAATGTACTTCTTTTCCCTGTTGGTATTCAGCTTAAGCAGGCAAATTTGAGGAATTTTCTTATGAGAATTCTTCCCAGGATATTAAGATAACAGCATCAGGGCAAAGTGGCAAATTACTAGAGGCTTCAATCTGGCACAAAAAGCATTAGAGCTCTTAGAATAATACCATGTTTTCTCATCCTGATTTAAATTCATTGGCTGTTGCCTTTTTAATTCTGAAGGAATAGGGGCTCTCTGGCTTTTAGATAGCAATATCTACCATGGATATTTGGAATGTGCATACACACTCAACAGCAATATTGCATCCACAGAAATTCGGGTTGACCCAATCAGCTGCAGTGTGCTCACACAGCCGCAGGTTTGGCAGGCACCCAGGGATCTTAGCTGCTCCTATCACAGAATGGTCAGTGAAGATATAAGCTAAAGCCAAGTTTTTGAGCCACAGATGTTTCATTCTGAAAAATCCTATACCACTTTGTGAAAAAACTGGAAACTTGGATATAGAAATGAGGGAGGGCATATATGCAAGTAAAACTGCAGTAGACCTTCCTTTCTGAGAATCTAGTGTTCCAATTGCTAAGCTACTGGCACAAATTTCACCTCTCTAAAGTGCTAGGGAAGGAGGCCATATTCAGTGACTTCCAATTTCATGTGCAAGCCTATACTGCAACTCAGGCCAGTCAAGAGCTTAATGGCCTAGTTGGGCAGTGAAGTTTCCAGAGGACAAGCATTCCCACTTCCTACCACAGAAACTACTTCAGAGTATTCTAAGATAATGTTCTTTTTTCATTTAATGTCTTTTATCCATATACTAAATCCCTCCAGATTATGAAAATTTGGCAAATCCATAGTTTGAGAACTACCTTGACACAATGAGCCACCTTTTATTATTACATTTAATTCTTATAGTTTCTTGTCTGTATTCTATGACAAGTACCATACACAATAAAACCATGTTACATGATGAAAATACCTGAGATTTAAAGCCCCTGTCACAAATGAAGTGGCACTCTGGATTTTAATAGCAATTAGGTAAATTGACACAGCTAATTTCACTTTCTAATTAGGACCAAAAGTATTGTCAAGGGGAAAAATAGAAAGAGGTTTATGGTCTTTATGCAATCTAATATTTAGGACATTTAAAAGGAAGTGTGTAAAAATTAAAAAAAAATAAAAGGATGTTTATAGAACAATGAATAGTATGATAGAACAAAAGGAAGCAGGAGGGTAATGCAGGTGACTACAATCAGTAAAGACCACAGTGGATAATATCCTGTGACTGGATGTGTTACAACCACCTACAACCTTAAAAGAGATGTTAGGGGAGATTACTGCTTTAATCATGAAAACATGGAGTTTCTTAATGACTCTTTGGAGAAAAGGGAAGTATTTATTGCCATGGGAAACAAGTTTAAACAAAAAAGGAAGATGAAAAGAAAAACTCAGGGATATAAAATTATGCACCATCTTTCCCTCTGGGTGCTAGAAAAAAAATCCCAGATATATTAATAAAGAATGAAATCACACAGATTTCAGGAAACTAGAATTTTGTCAAAGTAGCATGGAATTTTAAAGATTCAGGATGGAAGCAAACAAGTTTTGGGATAAAATGGGCAGAGGTGAAACCAACTTTCTATATATGCACACAAAAATTCTACATTTCCCCATAATTCCTGGCAGAAAGAATGGTTGTAGGAAGAAAAGGTTGGCTAGACAGGATTGCAAGAGCAAGTATAATGGAGGGATTCAATTCTTCCTACTCTATGTATTTTATCATGATCCAGAGAATTGTGTTAAAGCACCATCTGGTATTCTCAGGAGAAGAAAGAGGAAGACATATAATAGCCCAGAACTCTTTATTGGATAGGTCATATTGGAATGTCACATGTGTGAAGACCACAGAACAAATCAGTGTGTCAAAAATTCAAAGTCA
>PVJS01045752.1:0-16108 GCA_004027185.1 Glis glis | reverse complement strand
AATATCAACCAAAGGCTTTAACTCTCCTGTAAAATTTTTAAATATGGACGAAGCCACTAAATGTCTCCCAATAATTTGTGAAAATCGTTCAAGGGTTTTAACCAACTTTCCTGATTTGAATTTTTTGTGGCTGAATTACCTTAGGATAATAGGGTATGTAGTGACTTAGTCTGTACCTTCCCAGGGGCATTAATCAACCCTTGTTCTTTTTAAGGTCCTCTGCAGACAGGCATAGTCAGCAAGCAACATTCCTTCTTGCTTATGAGCTAATAAAATATCATCCATATAATTAATAGCATACACCTGTCCATATTGCTTCTTTACCTTTAAAACTGTTTGAGCTACAAACTCCCATCCCTTGGGGCAGCAGTTTCTAATGATATCTTTTAACTGAGGGTACATTGAAAGCAAATAGTAAACCGGACAACAGCTAACATCATTAAAAATATGTTCTCTGGAGTTTTAGCTTGTGATTAACCTGATTTACCCAAAGTGATTTAGCCCCTCTGGATGGTGACCTTGTTTTCAGCCCCGCTGCTAGAGAAGTTGTTACTTCCTGAGGGGTAGACTCTAGCCTTTGGATTTCTTCAGTCACCTCCGAGTTTTTTATTTGATATAGTTTGATATTTTTTATCTGGAATTTAAACATAAACATCATTATTTTTTACGCGAGCATCTCCTGTACCAAGAGTTATTAATAAAAATGGACTTTCCCCTTTTCCATCCAAGGGATTTGTTTAGAAGACCTGAGGAATAAGTTGAGTCAGTGAATGAGTTTCCATTGTATGTCTCTGAGACGCTGTAAGAGAATCGCTTTTAATCTGAACGGAGAAAATTTTTAAGAGTAGCAAGAAAAATCCTTAGGGAAAGCATGACTCCATATTTTTCCTTCTTTGCTTTAAAAGAGATCTTTGAATTGAGGTTAATAGGTCCATGGTTGATAAAGCATCTGTAATACTAGTAAACAGTTATAGAGACATGTAAGGAAAGTATTAAATAAGATTATTAGGGACAAGAACAAATCCAGTTTGTATAATAGGTTAGACAATATTTAATGATATAAAACAATTTTTATTTAAACATGACCTTTATATATAATTATTATTATCAGCCAATGCTGATGAAGAGAAATAGGATTATTAGTTAGTGGCATTTATTTATTACAAAACAGGTGTAAACTAGATTTTCATTAAGCTGAAACATGAAGAGGGCAGTTAATAAATCTTTCGTATTCTTAAATTTTGATTGTGTTAAAACGCAGTGACCAGAAGTCTGACCAAGATATTATCATGATTAAGACGCTAAGATTCTTGTTTAAGCCAGGTCTTAGTAGATTGTTACCTAGAGCAAGAAAAAATCCTATTGTTATAAGAAAATACAGGGAACTACCTTAAATAAATGCAAAAAGAAACTTTGCTTTTAGGCTAGTATTTTGTAAAATTTTACCAAGAACAGGTCAATATCTTAAGAAAACCTAATTGAATCAAAGCATTAAATGTGACTTCTAGAAAACCCTTCAAACAAATTTTTTTAAATTTAGTCAATCTTAATCACACAAACAGAATTTTCAAGTTTTATCCTATATATTTTGTCTCTAACTTTCTCAAATCTCTGTAGCATGCTTAAACTTCTGTAGTTTTATTCTAATTTTAATCTTTCCTTATGGAATAACTCAATCACTTGGGACAAAAACCTTACCATATGATATCCCTTCCCATCTAAAAGCATTTTCCCCTTTCCTTTAACCTGTTTACTAAAATACCCCTTCATTCTACTAAATATTTTCTTTTATTTATGGGGTTTGCTTACATTAGAAACAATTCTTATAGGGAATTTTTTAATTTGGATGAGTTACCTTTTTAAGATAAAATACTTTATGTTTTTAATAGACATTAATGAAAACATAGCCTAAAGATTGTTTAGTCTTTTATATATATATATAAAATCACATTTTAATATAAATTTTAATTTAGTAATTTTGTTTAGTTAATGTCCAAAAGAAGGCAATCTTAATCTGCTTTCATCTATATGCAGAACACATTCCATAGACTTGAATATTTGTCTTTTACTGATGTTAAGAGCTAATATCTTATATTTGGTAATTGGTGTTTAGCATTTTAACTTACGCAATTTAGATATTCTAAGGATAGATATTTATGAAAGCTTATACCATTTATTTTATTCAATTTACCATTTTTAATAGGTGTTTTAGATTATCTGTGAAAACCAAGATGTTAGCTTTAATTTGCCAGGTATCTTATCAGCACAGTGAGCAACAGACTACAAGCAGGGGATATCTGAGGCAGAGTCCACCAGTCAAAGCTGACACTAAGGTGGCCACTTGTTGCTTTGAGGAAGACTGTACATCAGATATTACCACCGCTATTGTTTTTAGAGAGGAAAATTCTAAATATTTAGATTTGTATTATTTTTTAGAATGAACCTTTATTTCTGAATTTCCATTAGAGCCAAACTGGATAACAAAAATTAGTATTTTCTTCATTTTTAAAATCTTTAGCCTTTTATCTAATATATACTCCAGGGATGAGTATGTATAACATGATTTAAAATATTTTAAAGCCTGAGATATGCATCCCTCACTATGTTTTAAAAGCCAAACATTATTTTAAGCAGGAATTAATAAATACTGACTGAAGGCCTTTTTCTTTTGACTGAAAGGGTGAATGGATCCATTTTAGTTGGTTATTATTATTATTTAAGTTATGAGTACTAATTTATTTGAAATGTTGGTACCATAGACAAGACAATAGACAAGACATGTGGGCAGACACATATACAGACACACGTGTAGCTAGCTAGACCCCTCCTCCCCGAACACTTTTCCACCCGGCCCACCGCACGCGACCCTTTCCTTTACTCAGCTTCATCCTGCCCCGTCCCGCCTGCAGCGTCACGCGGGAGCTGCAGGCCCAGCCGGGCGGGGCGCCCGGAGTCGGGGGGCGGGCCCAAGGCGCAAGCCGGAGACGCGCGTCATCCACCGCTGCCGCCGGCGCGCCCCCGCTTTTTGGAGGCGCGCCCGCTTTTCGGCGGCGCTTTTCGGCGGCGCGGCGCGCAGGTGCGGTTTAGCTGGCGCCGCTGGGACCGGCGCTGCCTCCTCCCGGTGTCTATCGCGCCCCGAGTCCCGCTATGCTCTGCTATGCTCCGCTATGCTCCCCGCCCAAGCTGCCGCGGCCCGGGAAGTCCGGGAAGCTGTGCGCCGTCCCTGATTCGCGTCCTGGGGCCCTGATCTGGGGCCCTGATCCCCCTCCCACCGGCGCGGGCGGCAGCAGCACCGGCGGCGTGTAGGCCTCAGGGGGCCGGGCCTCCTCCCCCGCCTCCTCCCCTGTGTGCAGCAGAGACTTCTCCCGGTGGCCGGGGAGCACCCGGCGCTCTCTGCTTGGCGGCGGTGGCGCGGCCCGCCGGCCCGCTCCGCGGGGGGTGGAGGCTTCTCCTGGCACGCGGAATTGCACCTATCGCCCCGCCAGGGGGATTTAATTCTGGGGTAAAAGAAAAGGAAGAGATTTAAAGGCTGGAACTTCCCCATGATCCATGGAGGGACCTCTGCCCGAAAGTCTGCCTTCCCATCAGCATTGTCAAATTAAAAGTTAAAGGGAAACGCCTCCCACGCGGCACCAGATCTGTCGGGGGCATCCATCGGTCTCTCGGGGCCAGCCAGAGAGAGAGAGGGATGCGAAGCTGATGGGGGGGCACGGCCGGACGGTTGGACAAATAACCATAGCACCAACCGGGAGTCATGGCTTGCAAAAAACTCGTTTATTAGAGAGCACATCTCTCTTTTATAGTAGAGGTAGTACAGGAAGTTCGCAATGAGTAGGGTGTGGCACCATGCTCTCCTGGGATCTATTATAGGTAGAGACACCTGTCGTCTGTGAGTACGGAAGGAGGTAACTACCTATCACAGCTCTCTTGAGGCTACCTCCGGAACTACCTGCGGGACCTCCCCCTGAGGAATTCGCCAGCGCCATCTTTGCCATTAATATGCTGAATTACTGCCACGTGGGAGAGGCCCGGTACTACAGAGAAGGCTTCTGCCAGTCCACCAGGCCCTTTCATGGCACTGGGTAGAGGGCCCAGCAGCAGAGTGCCCGCCTTATTCCACCCCCCCACTCGCCCTTCTATTCCTCTGAGGCTGTGGGCTGGGCTGAGGTCCTGGGCAGTGTGTTTATTGCTGGGAACAGGAGGCCCTGCCTGGGTGAGCCGGGCAGTGTAGGCGTGGCCACCACTTGCATTAGGAAGATGCTGGCTGCATCAGGAACTGCCTATATGTGAACACATCCTGTTTTCAAACTTGGAGCTGCATTGAGAAATTACTAGTCTCTAGTTTTATTAAACCTTGAAAATTTTCTTTTTTTTCTCTAGCTATAAATTCTTTTTTTATTTTAATATTTTTATTGGTGCATTGTAATCATACATCTTGATGGGTTTCAGGGTGATAGAAGTATACATGCACACATTGGTCAATTAGCTACATTTGGTGCCAACATTTGTTAGAGCTGTATCAAAACAAGAAACCTGTCCTCATATTACAATGCAATTTTGATAGGAACATTTTGTTATTTTTACAAGGCAGAATTAGCTAAAACACTTGAATTAAACTTAATAACCATGAAAAAAGTATGCAAATATTTTAATACCCTATTTTGAGAAGTTTTAAAACTTGTGCTAAGACCATTTAAGCTCTCCTGTGCATATAATGTTGGCATTTTTATTGTAATTCCTGATAAATAGGATTCAACGAATATTTTAAAATATTGAAGCCTGCATGAGAAGATATTCTCCTCAGCTTTTATTAGTTACTCTTGATTCTCCTGCTTAAATAGCATTGGGTTTTGTATTATTTCTTTGTAGCTTTGGTGAGAACAGTAAATCACCTCTTTAACATGCTTAAGTCCTCACTTACTGGAACATCAAGTATCCCAATAAATCTCAGAGGATTAATAAGGAACTCTGTATTCACAGCTGCGAGTATTATAAGTCATTACAAGCAGTGCTGTACTGGTCATAAATTTTAAAAGGTGATTATTTAAGCTAATCTATGTCCTAACAATTATCCTAAATTCAATGATCCAATTACCAATTTAATGATTCAAAATTACAAATTCGGCTAAACTGGGAACTAGGGATATAGTTCAGTGGAAGAGTTGCCCAGCGTATTGCAAGGCTGTGGTTTGATCTCCAGCACTATGTGTGCACACACACATGCACACACACACACTTATTTTATACTTTTACTGATGCATTATAGTCTCACATAAAAATACACTTCAATAGTTCATAGTGATAGTGAAATACATGCACACAGCAATTGGTGGGCTTTCCCCTGGTTCCCTCACCACAATCCCCCTTCCCTATATAGGATATTGAGATTGACATTGGTATTCTCAAATGTGTACATAATGTCAATGAAAGTGATTCCTTCATTGATTCTCCCTCTCTCTCCCCCCCTTTCTCTAGACCACCTCCCTGTCTCCACTGGAGTTTCTCCTCCATTATCTGAAGTTCCTCTTAAATCCCAATGACTCCCTATCTTTCACATATGAGAGAAAACATATGACCTTTTACTTTTTGTGACTGGCTAATCTTACTTAACATAATGTTCTCCAGGTCCATCAATTTTCCTGCAAATGACATAATTTTGTTCTTCTTTATTGCTTAGTAGAACTCCATTGCATTTGTATCCCATAATTTGTAATCCATTCATCTGTGGATGGATATCTATGTTGGTTCCATAATTTGGCTATTGTGAATTGTGCTGCTATAAATATGGATATGCATATATTACTATAATATTCTGATTTCAATCCCTTTGCAAAGATCCCTAGGGTGGTATAGCTGGATCATGTGGTGGATCCATTCCCAGTTTTCTAAAGACTCTCCACACTGATCTCCATAGTGGCTACACTAATTTGCAATCACACCAACAGCATAGAAGAGTTCCTATTTCCCACATCCTCACCAACACTTAATTGTTGTTTGACTTCTTCATGATTGCCATTCTGATTGGGGTTAGATGAAATCTCAGTGTAGTTTCGATTTGCATCTCCCTGATTGCTAATGTTGAACATTTTCTCATGTATTTATCGGCCATTTGTATTTCTTCTTTTGTGAAGTGTCTATTTAAATTGCCAATTTCTTGATAGTGTTATTAGTTTTTTTAGTGTTAAGTCTATTAAGTACTTTGTATATTCTAGGTATTAGTCCTTTAACAGAGGAATAGCTGGCAAAGATCTTCTCCCATCCATAGATTCTCTCTTTAGACTCTTGATGGTTTCCTTTGATGAGCAGAAACTTTTTAGTTTAATGCCATCACATTTATTAATTCTTGTTTTAATCTCTTGAGCTTGGGGGTCTTATTGAAGAAGTTTCTACCTGTGTATATATGTTGGATGGTTCTACCTGTGTACTCTTCTAGTAATTTCAAGGCTTTGGGTCTAATTTCTAAGTCTTTGATCCATCTCACATTGACTTTTGTGCAGGGTGAGAGGTACAGATTTAATTTCATTTTACTACAAATAGATAACCAGTTTTCCCAACACCATTTGTTAAAAAGGCTGTCTTTTCTGCAAAACATGTTTTTGGCACCTTTGTCAATAATCAATTTTGTAAAAGTGTGTGAATTTGTTTTTGTATCTTCTATTCTGTTCCACTGGTTTATTTGTCTATTTTTGTGCCACTACCATGATGTTTTTATTACTATATCTCTGTAGTATAATTTGAAGCCAGGAATCATGATGCTTCCTGCATGGTTCTTATTGCTGAGAATTGCTTTGGTTATTCTGGGTTTTTCTTTCTTCTTATGAAATTTAGGATGAATTTTTCTAGGTCTGTGAAGAATAACATGGGTATTTTGATAAGGATTTTATTGACTCTGTAGATCACTTTTGGTAGAATGGCAATTTTAATGATATTTATTCTGCCTATCTAAGATCATGGAAGATCTTCCTATCTTCTAAGATCTTCAATTTCTTTCTTTAGTGTTTTATAATTTTTATTAAAGAGACCTTTTACCTCCTTGGTTAGATTTATTCCTACGTATTTTACTGTTTTTAAGGTTATTGTGAATGGAATTTTTTTGGGATTTCTTTTTCAGTAGATTCATGGTTGACATATAGAAAAGCTACTTTTTTTTTAGGTTGCTTTTGCATCCTGCTACTTTGCTAAATTTGTTGATCAGCAAATAGGGATAGTTTCAGTTCTTCTTTTCCTATTTGAATTCCTTGATATCCTTCTCTTGTCCTATTGCTCTGGCAAGAGTCTCGAGGACTATATTAAAAAGGAGTGGTGGTAGAGGCTTCCTTGTCTTGTTCCTGTTTTAAAAGGGAATTTCCGCATTTTTTCCCCATTCAATATGATGTTGGCTTTGGGTTTATTATATAGTGCCTTAATGATGTTGAGATACATTCCTTCTATTCTGATTTTCGGCAGTGTTTTTAACATGAATGTGTGTTGGAGTTTGTCAACTGCTTTTTCGGCCTCTATTGAGATGACCATGTGATCTTTGTCCTAAGTTTTATTTATGTGTGAATGACATAAATGGATTTGCATATGTTGAACCAGCCTTGCATCCCTGGAATGAAACCAACCTGGTTATGGTGTATTATTTTCTCATTATGGTTTTGAATGCACATCACTAGTATTTTGTTTTGAATTTTTGCATCTATGTTCATCAAGGATATTGGTCTGTAATTTTCTTGTCTTGAGGGATCTTTATTCAGTTTTGGTATTAAGGTGATACTGGCCTCATAGAAGGAGTTGGGAAAGTTTCCATCGCTTTTGACTTCATGGAATAACTTGTGAAGTATTGGGTTTACTTTTTCTATAAAGGTTTTGTAAAATTCAGCTGGGAATCCATCTGGACCTGGGTTTTTCTTTGATGGAAGGCTTTTTATTGCTGTTCCTATCTCTTTGCTTGCTATTGGTCAGTTTAGGTTTCCTATATCTTCTTGGTTCAATTTAGGTAGGATGTGTCTAGAAATCTGTCATTTTCTTCTGTTTTCCAGTTTATTGGAATATAAATTTATTGGAGTATAAATTTTTGAAATAGTTTCTGATGAGCATCTGGATTTCCATACTGTCTGTGGTGATGTCTCCTTTTTCATTTCTGATTTTAATAATTTGGGTTTATTCTCTCATTCTTTTGGTTAGTTTGGCTAAGAGTTTATAATTCTGGTTAATCTTTTCAAAGAGCCAGATTTTTGTTTTGTTGATTTTTTGTGTTTCTTTTTGTTGTTGTTGTTGTTCTCTATTTCATTGATTTCTGCTTTAATGTTAATTATCTCTTGCCTTCCACTGGTTTTGGAATAAGTGTGTTCCTGTTTTTCAAGGACCTTGAGGTGTTCCAATAGGTCGCTAATTTGGTGACTGTCTATTTTTCTTATGTGAGCATACAGTGCTATAAATTTTCCTCTTAAAGCTACCTTCAAAGCGTCTCATAGATTTTGATATATTGTGTCTACATTTTCATTTCTTTTTTTTTTTTTGCGGTACCGGGGGTTGAATGCAGGGGTGTTCTACCTCCACGCTACGCCCCTGGCCCTATTTTTTATACTTTATTTTGAAACTGGGTCTCACGAAGTTGCGGAGGGCCTCACTAAGGAGAGAGAGAGAGAGAGGGACAGGGAGAGAGAGAGCGAGAGAGCTGAGGCTGGCCGAGAACCCGGATTCTTCGGTCTCCACCTCCCAAAGTACTGGGATTACAAGCGTGCGCCACCACGCCCGGCCTAAATTTTCATTTCTCAGAATTTTTTATTTCTACCCTTATTTCTTCTACAATGCAGTCTTCATTCAAAAGTGCATCATCAGTTTCCATCTTTTTATTTAATTTATTTTTGTCTTTCTGTTATTGATTTCTAATTTTATTCCATTATGATCTGAGAAGATGCAAGGAATTATATTAATTTTTTTTAAAAATTTGCTTGTATTTGCTTTGTGGTCCAGAATGTGGTCTACTTTGGAGAAGGTTCCATGAGTATGTGTATTCAGCTTTTGTTGGTTGGAATATTCTGTATATATCTATGTGTCAAATTGGTTTATAGTGTTCTTTAGCTCTGAAGAATCTTTATTCATCTTTTGCCTAGAAGATTGATCTATTAATCTTTCAAAGTCTCCCAATGTTATTGTATTTGTGTCTATTTGAGACCTAATGTCATGAAGAGTTTGTTTTATGAAAGTGGGTGTGCCCACATTTGGGGCATGAATATTTACTATCATTACAACTTCTTGTTGTATTGTTCCTTTTATTAATAAGAAGTAACCTGTTTTGCCTCTTCTGGTAAGTTTTAGCTTAAACTCTGCTTTGTCTGATATGAGCATTGATACCCCTGCTTGTTCTTGTTTATCTTTCACCTTAAGCCTGTGGATATCTTTGGTTTTTTGTTTGTTTGTTTGTTTGTTTGTTTGCGGTACCGGGGATTGAACGCAGGGGCGTTCTACCTCCGCGCTACGTCCCCGGCCCTATTTTTTATACTTTATTTTGAAACCGGGTCTCACAAAGTTGTGGAGGGCCTCACTAAGGAGAGAGAGAGAGAGAGAGCTGAGGCTGGCGGCGAACCCGGATCCTCCAGTCTCCGCCTCCCAAAGTACTGGGATTACAAGCGTGCGCCACCACGACCGGCAATATCTTTGTTTATAAGGTGAGTTTCTTGCAAGCAGCATATAGTTGGATTATCTTCCTTAATCTACATTGCCAGTGTATACCTTTTAATTGGGGTTTAGACCTTTGACATTCAATCTTATTAATGAGATATGATTTTTGTTTCCTGTCATTTTGAGTTATATTTTCTGTATGATATAGTGTTATTTCTCCTTTGCTTGGTTGTACCGCTGGTAGAATTCACCCCTCCTCAGGTTCTGGTATTTATTTGTTTTTCTTCTTTGTGCTTTATTTCTTTAAGTATTTTCTCTAGTGCCAGTTTAGTAGCCATGAATTATTTTATTTTCTGCTTGTCTTGGAAGATTTTTATTTCTCCATCAATTTTGAATGATAACTTTGCTGGATATAGCAGTCTTAGTTGGAAGTTCTTTTCTTCAGGGTTTAGTGTATATCATAGCAGTTTCTCCTGGCTTTCATGACTTATGGTTGAGAAGTTCGGAGTGATTCTTATGGTTTTGCCCCTGAATGTCATTCATTCTTTTGTTCTCAATGCATTCAAGATTATTTCCTCTGTGTTAGTCATTTTGATTATTATGTGGCAGAGAAGTTCTTCTTTGATCTTGTCTTGCTGGTGTTCTGTCTCTTGTACGTGGATGTCCAACTCTTTTTATATGTTTGGGGAATTCTCTGGTACTATTTATCTGATGAGGTTTCTAATGTCCTTGGTTTGTGCTTCTAGACCTTCTTCAATGCCTATTATCCATTAGTTATATAATTCCATATTATTCCATATTTCTGGGATTTTTTGGTCGTGTTGTTATATCATCTTCCATCATATTATCTTCTCTATATTGTTGACTGTGTGGTCAGTTTTGAATAAGCTGTCTTTGCAGGGTGAAACTCTATTTTCCATTTGGTCTAGTCTGCCAGAGGTAACTTCTATTGAGGTCTTTAATTCATTTATTCTTCATTTCACTCTGAGCCTCTTTTGGTTCTTAGGGCCTCAATTTCCCTATTCATATGTTCTTTTATTTCCTGTACACTTTTTCTGATTTTACTTCTGACACCTTTGAAAATATTGAAAATCAAAATTCTGAATTCACCTTCTGGCATTTTTTGCAACTCAGTATTTGTGATCTCTCTTGTTGACTTATGGGAATTTACTGTTTCCTCACTGGTCTTCATTCTTATGTTTTCAGAATTCTCAGGTTTGTAATTTCTATTGTCTTGGCATCTTCTTCCTCTTTATGTAAGAGTCCTACATCTATTTGTTGTCCCTTTATTGTAAGGCCTATTCTAGGGGTATATATTTGCCTCAATGAATCTTTCTCATATAATCAGAAATTTGAGTCTGCCCTCCAGAACTTCATCAAAAAGATGTAGTTCTTAGTCAGTGCAGGCAAACAGAAATCTCTGATCGGCTGCAGGCTACTGTGATTTCCAAACTTAGCAGGGCTAGAGACTATGACGTTGCATTCAGAGCCTACAGCTTGCTTTTTGGGACCTAATACTCCACAGATAGTACCACTTCTCAACTGGTTGTGAATCCCTGAGACCCTGCAGAGCATTGACCTGTGGCTTCTGTGGCCACTGGGTCTAAGCTCAGCAGGGCCAGAGTTTACTATGTTTTGAGCTTGTGGCCCAGCTGCCGGAGCTTTGATGGCCCAGGGACATCACCACTAATTTGCTGTTTGCAATTTCGTGGAGCCTGTCGGTAACTGGCATGCTTGATCACCAGGCATGAACTCTGCTGGCAGAGAGAATGTTGTGTTCCCAGCCTGCAGCTGTGATCACGTGAACCCCTGCTGGCCCCTGGCCTTCCTGCTTTCAGGGACCAAGCTCTGGCAGGGAGAGGTTGTACCATTCCGAGACCAGTGATTTGGTGGCTGTGTTATTTAGCCCCAGGGGACCCGATCCTCTGGACAGCTACGATCATGTGAGTCCTTTTAGGCCTCCAGCCTTGGTGCTTGTAGTGCCCAAAGACAATTCGGTGTGAGTTTATAGCCTTCCAAGTGCGGCATGGTTGGCTGAGTTATTTCACTCCACAGACAGCACTCCTGGCAGTCCTGTACTGATTGCTGGAGAACTGACAAGGGCACAGTAAACTGGGGACCCTAGGTTCAGCCCACCAGAGTGTCCCTAGGGACTGTTTGCTAATTCATGTTTCTGCTATGTCTGATTGTAACCCCCGCCCCTACCTCTGCATGGATGATTTGCAAACTCACAGACCCCACAGGTCTGTTCATTGTCACACAAGTCCCTGTAAACACACAGAATCCTGCAGGGATGGTTTGAAAACTCACAGTCTTGACAAGTGCTTCTTGGGTCCCCACAGGAAAGGATGAGTTCGGCTGTAGCTATATGAGTTTGCTGGGTTTTTTGGTTGGTTGGTCTGAAGATTCACAGTTGTATTGACAATAGCCACTGGGGTTCCTGCAAGAAGGTTCTTTAATTTCTTTGTCTGTGTTCAGCTGCAGCTTCAGGTGTTTGCTGAGTAATTTGGCTGGGTAGTCTGGGGTGTCGCACTCTTTAGGTATTTGAGCATGGAGAGAAGAATGTGACTGCTTTTAATGGTGGTTTTCTGCAATCACTGGCTCAACAAGATTCTGCTTTTTCTTTGCTGGAGCTAGCTTCTGAGAGCCACCAGGTCAAGATAGCCACCACCAGCCCCAGTGTGGGATCACCAAGATGGTGCTCACCTCTGCTTTATGCTCACCAGATGAGATGTGGGGAACTCTTTTGAGTGCTCTGCTCTCTGTGCTGCTTCCAATTCCCCAGGTTCCTACTATCTTTCTTCTGTTGAATTCTGACTGTGTTTCTTCTCTTACCAAGAAGCAGTCTTCCTGCTCATTGAGTTCTGAGTTTTGGAGTAATGAAATCTACTAAATGTACTATCTTCCTCTATTTTGCCATCTTCAATCTCCACACAAACATAATTTAAATAACAAACTAATTGTTGAAGTAACACATCCTTTAAAATGTATTTCAGTAATAAATCTATTGATCTTTCATGTGCAGAATTTATTTTTGGATATTATATTTATTACAATTAATGTGAGTGTACTTTCACAAATATATATAATATAAAATTTTATGATATATAATTTCTATATAAACAGAGTAAAATATTGGACTAATTGGTGACAGAGTATGCCAAAAGCAGGGGTGATATTTTGATTTGGTCTTTAATCTCTTTCATTTAGTCCATGCCTTGACCTCCTTAATCCACTTGAAAAATTGATGGCAAATAAAAACATAACAAAAGTTTTATCACATCATCATCTCTTATTTCACTCTTTAATCTACCAATTCATTTCAGCTAGCTATCCCCTAGGTAGAGAAGCAGGACTAAGCCTGAATTACAGCTTCTGGGATGTGGGGAAGGACCCTGACACTGAGTCAGGAGAGCTGCATTGAGACTTCAGTATTGTCCTTCATCCCTGCATAACTTTATAAGGGCAACATCTCAACAAATCTATATATTTGCAACTTTGAAATCAGAACAGTGGCCAATGTTCTGTAACCCAAAGCAGATCTTTTAGTATTGCAAAAAATCTAAGGGATATCCTCTTAGAAAATGAAACTTTATTTATTGAGGTCACTATATTTACACTTCCTTTTCCAACATAATGCACTCAATTACAAATTTTCCAATATTTGGAAATTACAAACACTTTATGAAATAAACATTAGTAGAAATCAGCACTATTATAACAAAGGAATTCTAGATATCATCATGTTTAATCCCCAAATTTGGAATAATATGTTTCAAAAATTCAAAAGGAGATCAATTTTAATGAAAAACCAAGACAGAACTACTCAAAAATAGTATTCTGATAATACCATCACAATTAAGAGCAATAGAAATGAAGGGAACATCTAAAGACCCACAAACCCATATGTTTAAATAACATTTATAAGATAAAAGAGCACAACACACAGAGGAGTAAAGGCTTGAAAAATGAACTATTTAGTGAGCAAATGGGATAAAGATTTTGAAAATGTTTGATATCTCTGAAGAGTTTAATAGGCTCAATTCTGTGAGTATAGAAGTCCATCAGTAGGATAGATTAATAGAACTTAAAAAGGAAATGTTTAAAAACCAAGACCATTCTGCGTCCTCCTATATATTTTTAGAAAAATATTTAAATATTCTTTATATTGTCATTTTTGCTATTGCTCCCACTGACCTTAAGTAAGCCAAACTCATTTTCTTCTACCATCATTAACTTTTTCTGTTCTTTCTGCCTGCAGTGCTTTTCTTTGCCTCGTCTCATAGCTAACCTTACCTTTCCTTCAAGATTTTATGTACTACACCTGTTAATAAATTTTAGTGCAAAATTTAGTCTATATCATAATTTACTCACATTTTTATTTGATTATTTCTTTCATGAAGAAAATAAACCATCTCTTTGGGGAAAAGGAGCCTTATTTTATTGATTCCTGTATTTTTAACCCTCTGGCACTATAGCAGGAACATAAATAGATAATAAATATTTGATAAATGTAAAATGAAGTGAACAAGCATGGCTACTGTGCTAGAGATTACTGTCTCCAAATGTACACGTCCTTTTCATCGTTTCCTATAGGATAGTTTGAATTTTGTTGTGCACATGGCTTCCAAATTAAAGACACATCCAGCCTCACTTTTTCATATTGGTACACTATATTCTCACATCATAATGTAGTTCACAGTGATAGTGACATAAGTGCACATAACACTTGGTAGACTTTCCCCTGGCTCCCTCCCAACTCCTCCCTTCCCCATACAGGATATTGATACTGGCATTGATACTCTTATGCATGTACATAATGTCAATATGAGTGATTCCTTCATTGTTTCTCTCTCTCCCCCTCCTCCACTCATTCCTCTAGACAACCTCCCTGGCTCCACTGAAGTTTCTCCTTGGTTATCTGAAGTCCCTCTGGTATCCTGATTACTACTCAACTTGTGCATATGAGAGAAGATGCAAGATCCTTCACTTTCTGTGACTGGCTAATCTCACTTAACATCATGCTCTCCAGGTCTGTCCATTTTCCTGCAAATGACACAATTTTGTTCTTTATTGCTGAGTAGAATTCCATTGTGTGTATATCCCATAATTTTGTAATCCATTCATCTCTGGATGGATATCTAGGTTGGTTCCATAATTTGGCTATTGTGAATTTGGCTATTGTGCTGCTAAAACATGGATATGCATATATTACTATAATATTCTGATTTCAGTCCCTTTGGAAAGATACGGCCTCACTTATAATTAAGTTTGTCCACATGACAAGTTTTGGCCAATGACATGTGAGCAGTGGAGCTATGGCTTCTAGTCCCACACTTTAAAAAGGGGGGGTATAACTTCCCTTTGCTCATTTTATTTTCCTAGTGGCTGGGATCTGAATGTAGTGGTAGGAGTTAGCTAATTGCCCTGGAACCATAAATCAGAGTTACCATTTGAAACTGGTAGAGAAAAAAAGAGGAAGAACTAGGCTTCTTGATTGACATTATAGTTAATATTAGGAATGGACAATTTACCTCAGATTTGACATGAAAGGAAAATAAATTTTGCTTAAGATGAATATTTGTATCTTTTCTATAACAGCTAAAACCTGTGCCTAAACAAATATAGCCTCAGATAAGAGTCACCTTGAATGTCTAGTAGGGACATTGTAATTGCCTAATGATAAACAAGCATTGATACTTGATAAATAAAATGGTCAAATTTATTCCTCATCCACTGAATAAGAGAGGTTTTGTCAGTTTGGAAAAATAACTTTTTGCAAGAATTAGACTGAAGTTATACCTGTGTTTCTTCTGAGGTCTTTTATTTTGGGTAACATTTCGATTGTGGTTTCAATCTTTGTTTTAAACAATTATTTTAAACAAAGAAATGGGAGATGGGTAATTGAATTGTTAAGGGCAAACATTGTAATAGAAAAATAATTTTCTAGAACAGAAAGCAGAATGTGTTTTAAAGGAAGTGTGTCAGACTTTCAGAAAAATTTGAATATAGTCCAAAATGTTTCTGTGTTTTGGCTCTTTTTGTATCTAATCTGCATAAGTGATCTAGTCATGGAAACCAGCTGCAAATACATTTAATTTGATGATCTGCAAAGATGAAGACTGAAGTGCATGAAAGGTGAAGTGAAAGAGGGGTTAGAATCTTTGTGGCTGAGAAATTACATTCGACATGTGGTAAAAAGAGAGTAAACAAAAGAATACGGAGTTTAAAATGAACTCAGATTTAACATAGAAATGAAAACAAATTTCAAAAATCATCAGTGTAATCCTTACATCGTCGATATATTGAAATGATATTACCTAATTTATCACAGAATAAACTGCCGTATTAGAATTAATAAATTATTATTCTTGCATGTGCCCATGTCTTGAGAATATAATCTTTGTGTGTGTGTGTGTGTGTGTGTGTGTGTGTGTGTGTGTGTTACTGGGGATGGAACCCAGGGGCATTCTACTTCTGGGCTACACCCCCAGCTCTGTTT
>PVJS01045751.1:0-16109 GCA_004027185.1 Glis glis | reverse complement strand
GGGGATTGAGCCCAGGGGCGTTCTACCTCCGCGCTACACCCCTGGCCCTATTTTTTATACTTTATTTTGAAACTGGGTCTCACGAAGTTGCGGAGGGCCTAAGGAGAGAGAGAGAGAGAGAGAGAGAGAGAGAGAGAGAGAGAGAGCTGAGGCTGGCCGCGAACCCGGATCCTCCGGTCTCCGCCTCCCAAAGTACTGGGATTACAAGCGTGCGCCACCACGCCTGGCTCTTTCTATTCTTTTTTGTTTTTCTTTTTTAAAACTCAATTGCTTAAAGTTATTCCAAATTTAAATTTCTTTTAAATTTATATTTGCTTTATGGAAAATCATTTCAAGTTTATTTTGTTGGTGTATCTGGCCTTGATGTTTTCATGCAGATTTGTTGTTTATCCTGACATTTTGAGTTGTCTGTTTTTGTTTGTTTGTTTCCTGAACTAAATTTGCCTTTACCTTATCCTCATTTTTTGACTCTTTCAGAGTCTTATGTGGTGTCCAGCTCTCCTGTCTGGACACCCTCCCTCCCCCATGCTCTTTGTGTTTTGTTCTGACTACGTGCAGGATTGCTGCCTCTCTAGTCCTGCCATGGAGCGGCCACCCCTAGAAGTCCCTGCATTTTATTTCTTGGATGAGTTCCTCAGTTTCTTCAAGCTCATGTAATTTTGTGTGTTTATCAGGTTGTAGATTAGCAATTTGAGATGTTAGCCATTGCCACCCTCCAACCACAACTACCCACCAACTCTTCCCATTGAGAACATGGGATATGAGGTTGCCATTGTTCCTGATGGAGTTGCAGGAGACCATCAGGGAACAGTATTAGAGTAATAATTCCTAGGTTCAAAAGCCATCATGAAGGCGTGAAGAGAGGCTCATTAATGGGATGCAGATAGAAAGGATAGGAGAACAAATTGGAAGAGGAAAAGGAATGTAGCATTGTGTAGGGGAGATAAACCTTATTTTATAATCCCTGGCTGGATTAGGGTAGAATAGAGGCACATCAGAGTCTCCCCAAATTTCCCCAAACATCTAAGAATAGAGTGGATAGTCTGTTTTAACTGGAAATTTGGTATTTGGTTGACTTCCAGTGGGGTGATAGGGGATAATGAGATATCATGACAATTTACATTTAGCCTTTTGTGCGTGCATGTGTGTGTGTGTGTGTGTGTGTGTGTGTGTGTGTATCTCCATGTAGAAAATTCCAAAGTTGAAGATGATATCAATAGATAGAGGGTATCATGATCATGAATTAGATGGCCCAATATATCAAGGTTGTCAACTCTTTGCAAATTAACCAGTACAGTGATAATATTTTCAGTGAAAATACAAATATTATTTTTAGTTAATATTAGTAAACTCATTCTAAATCTCTGCATGCCAATCAAAGGAATGAGAATAGATAAGACAAGCTTGAAAAGAATATTGAATGTGATTTTATATATGTATATACTGTATAGTTTTTAAAAATTAAATATATATGTAGAAATAATTATAGAGCTACCAAGAGAATTTAGGGACTAAACATGTAATACCATAAACATAAAATGCACTAGAAACATGAGCCATGGTGCACGCCTGTAATCCCACTTAGGAGGCTGAGGCGGGAGGATCTCAAGTTTCAAGGCCAGCCTGGGCAAGTTAGTGAGACCCTGTCTTAAAAAGGAATGGGCATATCATTCTTGAGTTCACTTCCCAGTACTGGAAAAATAAATGCATGAGGAACCTAAAAAGTTAGTTTTGTAAATATTTCTTTTACCAAAAAGTAGGGGAAAAATTAAACAAAAGACAAAGCAAACTAATCCAGTAAGCTCAACTCGTAGGATTGAGGACCAGAAAATGAAAACAAATGGGAAAGAAGAAATCATCAATGAGAAAAGCTGAAAATATATCCAACTAAAGTAGGGCATAGTTTCAAAATTGACTTCCTTTCCTTCCTATCAACTCAACCCTTCATTCGCTTGTTCTACTCCTCATCTTTCCTGGGATCTCCCATTTTATTAAAGTAAGGCAGGCTGAGACACAGACGTCTTCCACTTCCTGCTCTTGTTCCTTGCTGGTCAGTCGGTGCGTGCATGTGTGCATATGATAAAACAATGCACGCAAAGTGAACTTGTACGAAAATTAGAAAATGGCCAGTATTTATTTACCTTCTTTTTTCTGTCAGTTTTAATATTTGTTATTTAGTCAGTTTAAAGGAATTTTAAGTGAGGCTTATTATATTCTGATATCCAAATATGTTTGTAGGGCTTTTGCCCAGCTTTTCAATGCTAGACTCACATTTCTTTACACTGATACCAAAATTTTCTTTTTCAAGAATTATTTTATTAATATATTCTCTCTTTCCTTTTTTGAATATTTGTCCAATTTATTTTAGAAGATGATTTTCCTGAATTTTACCTTGAGAGGCATTCTTTTTGTGAAAATCCACTTCCTTGATTTTGCTTGACTTTGTTGACCACTTTTCTTTGTCTCTGTTTCAGGGATGGAGGGAAGAACATACTCTTTTCCTCGCTCTATTCCTGGCATGAATGTTAGTTTGTGTGTATATGAGTTTGTGCTGGTTTCCTTAGGTTCTATTTATTTTATGCATATCTTTGTTTATTTCTTTGTATTCTTACTTGTATATCTATTTCATGTTATTTTTATTTATTCATACACATTTGTACACATGTATAAATATATCATACATTTACATATATTTATATCTTTTTCCATCCTGTCTGATGAAGCATTTAAGAGTGGTACATAAATCTATATATTTATAGGGATAAATTTCTGTATTGTGTATGTACAAATTTAAGTATATTCTATATTCTTATCCATATATTTGTGTTTTGTGTGTATATTTATAATTATTTATCAAACATGGTTATTATTGGCTGAGGTGGCCATTCATGGCTCTGTCTAGCTCTTTGAAGACCAAGGAGATATCTCCAAATCTCCCAAGGCAGCTGGTATGTGGGTCTTCTGAAGAGTTCATTGCCTCAGCGTTTTCTATTGTCTTTTGCTTTGTGTGTGTATATTTTCACACCTCACACATATTAGTCTTACCACAGACCAACCTTGCTCTACGTTTTCATTAAGAAGTTCCTTATACTTTAGCCTTACATCATCTCCTGGCACATTCTCATCTGTTTTGTTAGCTTAAGATTTCTGGGTCCATGACCAGTACAAGACTCCCTGAGAAAGTTTCTCTACTAAAGCATTTATTTATATATTCAAGAAATGTGCCGGGCGTGGTGGCGCACGCTTGTAATCCCAGTACTTGGGAGGCGGAGACTGGAGGATCCGGGTTCGCAGCCAGCCTCAGCTACTTAGTGAGGCCCTCCACAACTTCGTGAGACCCAGTTTCAAAATAAGGATTAAAAAATAGGGCCGGGGGTGTAGCTCGGAGGTAGAACACCCCCTGGGTTCAATCCCCAATACCACAAAAAAAAAGAAATGTGAGTGCTAATTATGTGCTAAGCATTTCACCAAAACATTGTTTTACTGTCCTTCATCTGCACTTCATTTTTTTTTTTTTTGGTGTGTGTGTGTGTGTGTGTGTGTGTGTGTGTGTGTGTGTATGGTGCTAGGGAATTAAACCCAGGGACATTCTGCCTCTGAGCTATACCCCAGCCCTATTTTATTTTTTATTTGGAAACAGGATTTCACTAAGTTGCTGAGAATCTTGCTAAATTGCTGAAGTGAGGCTGGCTTTGAACCTGCAATCCTCCTGTCTCAGCCTCCCAATCCCTGTCTCACCTGGGATTACAGGTGTGCACCACCATGCCTGACTTGCATTCCATTTTTGAGGATGGCCACATTCAGAACCTATAATCATCACTAGATCTCCTCTAAAATCTTATATGAGGAAACAGCACACTGAGATCACAGATTTTTATATATCCACAATTTTTTTCTTTCTGTCAGATATCAAAAATCACTATTTTTCCCCAGATTCTTTTTTTTTTTCTTGTGGTACTGGAGATTGAATCCAGGGTCATTCTACCTCTGATCTATACCCCTAGCCCTATTTTTTATTTTTATTTTTATCTTGAAACAGGGTCTTGCTAGGTTGATGAGAGTCTCACTACTTGCTGAGGCTGTCCTCAAACCTGCAACCCTCCTGACTTATCCTCCCAAGTATTGGGGTTATAGGCATGTGCCGCCACGCCCAGCTTGCAGGTGTTTTTGTTTTTTGTTTCTTTTTTTTTACTCATGATATTTTCAACTGACAAGGTATCTGTACTGTTACTGTCCATGGTTGCTTTTCTTTTCTTTTCTTTTTTTCTCTTTTCTTTTTCTGTGTGTGGTACTGGGTATTGAACCTAGGGGCATTCTACCTCCTAGCCACACCCAAAGTCCTATTTTATTTTTATTTTGAAACAAGGTCTCACTAGGTTGGTGAGAATCTCAATACTTTCTGAGGCTGTCCTCGAACCTGAGCTCCTCCTGTCTCAGCCTCCCAAGTACTGGGATTACAGGCGTGTGCTACCATGCCTGGCTAGAGCCTGTCTTAAAATAACAAAAATTAAGCTGGGCATGGCACATGCTTGTAATCCCAGTACTTGGGAGGCTGAGATAGGAGGATCGCAGGTTCGTGGCCAGCCTCAGCTCCTTAGTGAGGCCCTCTGCAACTTAGTGAGACCCTGTTTCAAAATAAAGAATAAAAAATAGGGCTGGGGGTGTAACTCGGAAGTAGAAGCCCCTGGGTTCAATCCCCAGTATCACACAAACAACAACAACAACAAACCACAAAAATTAAAAAGGGCTAGGGATGGAGCTCAGTGGCAGAGTGCCCTGGGGTTCAATCCACAGTACTGCAAAAAAAAAAGAAAATAATATTTTAATATTCCACTTGATCTATTCTCTTGTACTCTTTCCTACATTTAATGCTGTAATGTTCAATCCACAGTACTGCAAAAAAAAAGAAAATAACATTTTAATATTCCACTTCATCCATTCTCTTGTACTCTCTCCTACATTTAATTCTGTAATGTATGGTAGTTTTCCTGGTTGTATATCTACCTCTCTGAGACCATTTCTTTTCAGTCTTTTTCATTGGTTTCTTCCCTGTCAGTCAGTTAAATAGCTTCATTCTGCAGGGAGGGCTCCTTCTTTGTTCTGTGTCTTTTTTTCAACCCTTAAAGTTCTGCAGAGGGACTCAGAAATTCCTTGAGAACCCCGCTTTAACCAGCATCTCCCAGTTTATGTACATTTTGTGAATTGAAGATCAACATAGAATGTATTTAGTTTTCCAATGATAAAAATATTTGAACAGCCACTCTTTTTCCCTTTCCCTGTGTAATTTACTCATACATAATTCCTTTCTAATATGGTAGCCTTGTTATCACCTCCCCATAATCTAGAAAGCAAGTCAAAATGAGTACTTTATGATTTTATGGAAAACCACAGTCTTGAGAAGAGAAAAAAAAACCCCAACAACTCTGTTTTCTTTATTCGGAGAAAAGCTGTATTCTTCATCTATTTGCTACAATAATGCTACATAATGAAAAAGACACGGAACTCTCAGTGTCTTACTGGGTTTTATTCATTTTTATACTTGCTGTGCTGTATTTTGGTTGATCCAGGCTACACTGTCTGGATGAAAGTTACCCTATGGGCTTCTGATTGGGTTTTAGGAGGAAGGAGCAGTCGAAACATTGGCAAATTCTTCTTGTGGCAGATCACAGGTGCACAGAGGGCATGCCAATCCATGCAAGTAATTACTTTATATTCATAACATTCCATTCGTCCAAGCAGTCTCACGTCCAGGCTCAGCAGTAGGCGATGGGGAAGTAGAAGGAGACTCCACCCACCGTGGGGAGCACTATAAAATCACATAGCATGGGGTGTGGGTGTATAATCTCAGTACAAGGAAATGAATAATTGAGACAAGAATACAAATTATATCAGGAGGAAAGTCTATGAATACAGATGTGACTATTCTTGGTTTACATGATATTTTGTTGGCTTCTTTTACTATTATCAGAAACCTCTTCAAATATTTTTTAGCATTTCACTTATTATTCCTTTTTTTTGTTTGTTTTGGTGGTGCTGGGGATTGAACCCAGTAGGGCCATTCTACCTCTGAGCTACACCCCCAGCCCTTTTTATTTTTTATTTTGAAACAGAGTCTCGCCAAATCGTTGACAGCCTTGCTAAGTTGCTGAGGATGGCTTTGAACTTGCAATCCTCCTGTCTCAGCCTCCCAAGTACCAGGATTGCAGGTATGCACCACTATGCTTAGCTAGAGTTTCACATCATTATTAAAGAGGCTACTCTTTCATTGCTCATAATTTAACTATTGATTACCTTACTGTAGTAGTAAGAGAGAAAAGAGAAGGGAAGAGGCCTCAGCTTCTGTCCTAAGTAGCAGACCTGTGTTTTGACCTGTACATAGAAGATTCCAGAAGCACCTGACTTTTAAGAGCACCAGTCGTTTTATTCTTTGTTTACCCCAAACCTGCTGCCCCTTAACTGCCCAGCATCCAGGCTCCCTGAGCTATCTTCAAGGTTTTCTTCTTTCTCATTCCTACACACAATGAATGAACACATTCTTCCAGTTCCAACTCAACATACCTTTCAAATCCCAGCACACAATTTTTATTCCACTAAAGAGTTTTCATTTCTAACAGAGACCTTAGCCTTACAAACCTTTGGAACTAGTAGCATCTTTTTATCATTGGTACATTATAATCATACATAACAGTAATTATAGTCTATGTATATAATATAATTATACATTTTTTGTGGTACTGGGGATTGAACCCAGAGGAATTCTACCTCCAAGCTACACCCCCAGCCCTATTTTATTTCTTATTTGGAAACAGGGCCTCCCTAGGTTGACGAGAGTCTCACTACTTGCTGAGGCTCTCCTTGAACCTGCGATTCCCCTGTCTCAGCTTCCCAAGTACTGGGATTACAAGCATGCACCACCATGTCCGGCATACCTATACATTATAATTATATATAATAGATTCATTGTGACATATTTTTCCTGACAGCGGATTAATATTCAGAATATATAAGGAACTCAGTAAACTTAATACCAAAAACCCCCAAATAAACCTATCAATAAATGAGCAAATGACCTAAACAGATATTTCTCAAAAGGAGAAATACAAATGGCCAACAAATATATGAAAATATGAGCAACATCTTTAGCAATCAGAGAAATGCAAATCATAGCCAGTAATATCATTTTAAAAAATGGAAGCCTGCGAGTGTAGCATATCGAGTCCTCAGCTGCTGAGCCCTGGCTGCCTGGGGACTGCGGGGTGAACGGACAGCATCTGGAACCCTTTACAGTTTGACCCCATTGTTTTCTCTCCTGAGGAAGCTCCAGCTTCTATCTTCACTCAAACCACATGGAATGCTGACTTCAGAACTTGCCTTGTAGATGATTCACTCACTACCCTGTGTCTCACCCCTTGTCTTCTACACTCAGTAAGTCAGGATTCATCTTCCCCAAAAAGGTCAAGTGATATCTTTGCTCTTAGGCCTTTCCTGACTCTCACACAGTCAGTCCCCTTCTCCTGGGGTAGTTTCCACAACATTCAGCCCGACCACCTCTTACAGA
This sequence comes from Glis glis, assembly GCA_004027185.1. Classification (NCBI taxonomy): domain Eukaryota; kingdom Metazoa; phylum Chordata; class Mammalia; order Rodentia; family Gliridae; genus Glis; species Glis glis. Next base: position 8,551 of record PVJS01045751.1, on the reverse strand, counting down.
ATTTATTTCATGGGGGCTGGGGATGTAGCGCAGTGGTAGAGTGCCTGTCTAGCATGAGTGAGCCCCCCAGGTTTAATCCCCAGCACTGCCAAAACAAAAAAATAATTTATTTTATGGGTTATTTTTTATCATAAAAGTATTAAAATAGCCTCCTAAAATTCATATGACATATAAAGTACCAAGGAAAAACAACATCTAAGGTAATCACTGTTTTTCTCTGCTTATGAAAATACAGTCAATATATAGGTACTAGATTTATTTGTTTTGAAGATAAGATTATTTCATTTAACAATATAGCATAAATATTTTTTCAATTACATTGTTTTGAGAAAGTTAGTTTTGCTGCTTTCTCTCACTCTAGATCGTGTATTCCTCCAAGAAACATCTTTTGTCAGGTTGTACCCTATTTGCAATGCTCTCTGGAATAACCAGCAAATAGGAAGCATTTAATTAACAGTTTTGTGAAGGTTAAATGAAATGAGAATGTATTTCTAAATCTGAAATAATTCAGTGAAACAAGAAAGGGTAACTGTAGTCAATGACAAATTACAAACTAGGTAAATTTTACTAATATCAGGACATTTTGTTATATTAAATATCATTTTCCTAATCCTGGCACAGGGTCAAGGCAATAGTTATGTTATAATTCCACACTAATGTTGTTTTCTACTATTTTGACCTTTGCAAATTATCTGTTTTAAGGAACCCAGTCACACAGGCTTTAAAGATTGAGCAAACAATTCTGTGCCTTTTGCACTGGAAGGAGACACATGGGGTTAACTTTTTCTGATTTTTTTCCCTCTACTTCTTTTAAAGACACGAAACTTCTTTGTCTGAACTTCTTATGGTCCTTGTCACAAGTGTATGGCTTTTAATCACTCATCTATTCGGTGACTTACAGCACTGCTGGAACCTTAATAATGTTCTAGTTTGTTTGGGTGATCTTCCTGCTAAAATCCTGACAATCTCTCAGTATAATGGGAAGACAATCAAAATAAAAAATGCTTTAAGAGTTCAGGTGGTGGAGCATACTATGATTTTTCACACCGTGGAAGGATATTAAAATACTGACTTTCACGCTTTTGATTGAGTTTGTGATGAAATCCAAGAAAAATTGAAAATTTGAATTATTCTACTGCCAGTAGGGGCTGTATATCATGAACAGAAGGGAAGCGCACGTAACCAGCTCTTGTATCATGATCTCAAGAGTGTCAGATCGTTCCCTTTCTTATCAGTTTCTGTAGGATGTCGAAGCAAGTAGTTCATTACATAGCACTTCTATATTTGCAATTACCACATGGAATTTTACAGAAACCTAAGATGTCATCTTCATTGCTCACTGTTTGAATATTTCATAATAATGCCTTATCTTGGTAGAGTGGCTCAGAGTTTTCAAGGTGCTTTCCACTAAATTATCTCATTTGACTAGATAGGCCCCTGAAATAAAGCAGTGGAGTTCTTGTAATTCTCCAACCTGTCCCACAGACCTTCTGCCTCTTTTTCTCTTGTCATTTCCCTACTTCTCTTTCTTTTAAAGGAGGCAGTTTGGTGTGGTGGAAAGAACACAGAATATGAATTCAGGTATTTCATTCCATCCTTCCCACATTGAACTACTTTGACATTGGGGAGATCACTTTTACTACTCTGAATCTTGGGTTTTTAACTGACAAACAAAGAAAATAATGTTGGATTATACTTTCCAAAATTATGAGGAGTATGTCAGTCGAATATGGGAACAATGAAAAGAGGGGATGTAATGTCCACGTTGCCTTCTTTTAAGGGCAGCTTGGGATAACCTTGGCCTCACTGCTTCTTAATTGCAATACCTGATCCGGTATCTATTGTTTCTGAGCTTCATTTTCCTATATGTAAATCAGGCATAATAATACCTACCTGGTGGAACTGTTGAAAAATAACATAACCTGGATGTGGATCTTAGCATTGTTCCTAACACGTGGTAGTATATTCTAAAAGTATTTTCCAGTCCTTCCTCCTATTTTTCTCTCTCCTACCCTTCCTCTTTTCTCTTCACTTTCTCCTTGCCATCTTAAATTTGTGTGTCAGAAAAGGTGGTCGACATTATTGCAGAATCTTGAGATTTAATACTTTAAAAAGTATTTAGTATTGAGTTTCTTTTTTTTCTTCAACAAATGTATCAACTTCAGTGAGGTGGGAGATAGGGGTTTAAGCTACCCCCTACCTTCAAGAGAAGACCCCCTTCCTGGCCTGTTTTGGAATCTCCATTGAATCTTGAAAACTCTGTGCAATAGATTTTCAAAGACTGATGTAGCTCCATGTTTTTCTTTTACAGATGCAGGAACTAAGTTTGAAAGAAGTTGAGTGACTTTTCTGTTGAAGTTTGCAACGCTGGTAAGTAGAGAGCTGAGATTAGGAAATGATTGTGTTTTGCCCTTATTCTATTAGTTCCTTTCTTAAGTGAAGGTGCAGAATGCAAATGTGGCTAATTAAAAATCTTCTCTTGAAGGATTTTATAGGCTGTTTATGTAGATAGAATTTACATATAAAGGAAGAAGAAAGGTAAAGTAGCATTTTATAGCTTTGAAATGATGAAATATATAATTGAACCTGCCTTTAAAAAAGGGCAGGGATTTAGAAAATTCTAGATGAGGGTGTTTAATCTGTAAGATGTTCTTCATTATTGGACAATGAGATGAATTCAGTGGGTCATGATTAACATATAAAAAGTTATAGTGTCATTATATCCTGAAAATGGTTGAGTCCTACATGAATACGGACATAAAACATATACAAATTAATATGCTTATGTCTATACCTGGTCACATGTTAAATTATATGTTTGATTGTAGGTCATGTTTAAAAATATCTGGAAAATACTGCTTTAGATATAGTGCATGCTGAAATTTGAGACAGGCATGTGAATATTTTGTAGAAAATCAGTAAGTTTACCAATTTTCCTAAATTAGAGGTGAAGAGAATAGTGAAATCAAATTAAAAGTCTATCTAGGAGCTTAGCATGGTGGTGTACACCTGTACTTGGGAGGCTGAGACAGAAGGATCGCAGGTTCAAGGCCAGCCTCAGAAACATAGTGAGACCCTGTTTCAAAGTAAAAAAATAAAAAGAGCTGGGAGTTTAGAGGTAGAATGCCGCTGAGTTCAATCCCCAGCAGCCCAAAAAATAAAAAGTCTATATAGGGGAAAAAGAGTCATTTGTATTTGGTTCTTCAACCATTGAAGAATTGTTGGGAATCTTTTCTGTCCTCCCACTCTCTCCACATGTTAAGAAGAATAGAAAAATGAATGGCAGGAGTAGACTTGGATCACCATTGGTGAGACCACACAGAGAACAAAGCAAAGAGGCAGCCCAGGATAAGGAAGTTGGGGCCTTGACAACTGGTGGAGGAAACTAGTTTCCTGTTCATCATGAGGGCAGAATGAAGCTAAAAAATGTGAGTGGATGATGATGAAATAGATAACAAATTGTAAACAGTTTTTAGAACTGCTGTCTAAGGAAAAAAAAGAATAGAAGTTAGGAAACTTTTGTTACAATGGGCAAGAGGTGAGAATCTTTGTGGTCAGCCAGGAATAGTCAATAGAGGACTCTAGACATAGACTAAAAGTTAATCTAGGGAAGGCATCAAAATCTTAGTTAAAGCTGGGCTTGGTGAGGCATGTCTGCAATCCCAGTACTTGGGAGGCTGAGACAGGAGGATCTCAGGTTCCAGGATAGCCTCAGCAATTTAGGTCCTCAGCATCTTATTGAGGCCCTGTTTCAAAAAAAAAATAGGACTGTGAGTGTAGCTCAGAGGTAGAATGCCCCGAGAGAAAGAGAGAGAGAGAGAGAGAGAGAGAGAGAGAGAGAGAGAGAGAGAGAAACCCATGTATCCTTGTTAAAGAGATTACTTTGAAAAAGATTCCCTTTCCCTTAAAATCTAGCAGTTAAGACTAGTGGTAATGGAAGGATAGTAGATAGTGGGTGTCATAGAAACGTAATGAAATAATTAATAAGCATTTCTTTCTTTAAGTTGGAAATTGACTAAAACAGCAGCTTCAGTGGATGATAAAATATTAGCCTTCTACTTTGTGTTTTTTTGACATGTTTAAGTATGTAAAAACATTTCCTTTTCTACTCAAAGAACACATACTTCACCCACCCAATGTTTAATGCACTACTGTCACGTGAGAAATTACCTAACTTGGAACAGTTTTCAAATTATGTATAAATTAGAAAGTTACAAAGAAGATTGGATAGTGTATGAAAGTGTTGGATTTCCTGTCTTTAATCTACTTAAAAATGAATTCGATAATGATAAAACATGTTCAAAAAACTAGAAATCTAATTACAAAGGGTTGAAATACGGCCCCATAAGTTGAACTTTCCTTTTTGTCTTATCTGATATTCACAGGAAATTCAGAAGTCAAGAATTAGAAGTAATTATACTTTGTTTTAAAAAAGCCAGAGTTAAAATATTTATTTTTAAACGGAAATCAAAATAAAGCCCATTTTTTATTTAAGGCGATCCATTACAGCAGGCATTATAGACGCTGTCCCATGAGCACATGGGCCTGCAAGTCTGTATAATAATTAAGAGAAAGAGAAAACATGAGCCTAGGTGTGTTTGTGTGTGTATTTGTGTGTATGTGTGCAATGAAACTCTGTCTCTAGGCATGGTCAGGTACAAAGGTCCATCACTTAGTTCTCAAAACTAAATATACATGCAAGATTATGATTATTTTATTGAGCTTTTTAATTTTATGACTCACTAATGGCTCATGGATCAGTTATATTGATGAGTGCTGAAACCCTCCAGCTTCAATGCGTTTTTAAACTTATTCATTGTTTTCTTTCTTTTTTTGTACTGGGAATCAAACCCAAGGGCATTCTACCTTCAAGCTTCGAGCTACACCCCCAGGTCTTTTTATTTTTTGTTTGGAAACAGAGTCTCACTAGGTTGCTGAGAGTCTCACTAAGTTGCTGAGGCTGGCCTCAAACCTGTAATCCTCCTGTCTCAGCCTCCCAAGGACTGGGAATATAGGCGTGTACCACCATGCCCAGTATTATTCATTTTTTTAAATGCCAAGATGAAAACGTCCAGTTCCCAGTCTTATTTTTCATTTACAGTAAACCGCAGAAGTACAATTTTTATTATAGAGAAAGAACTAAAATATACATTGAATGTATCTAATCGGACATTTGTATGTCACAGTCCAATTTACTTTCACTTTTGAATGCCAATTGTTGAACATCTAAGTTTGAGTATGTTTAACTGTCAGCTATTCAATATTAGGTTTATGTTTCTTTTTTTTTTTGCGGTACGGGGGATTGAACTCAGGGGCGTTCTATCTCCGCGCTACACCCCCGGCCCTATTTTTTATACTTGATTTTGAAACCGGGTCTCACGAAGTTGCGGAGGGCCTCGCTAAGGAGAGAGAGAGAAAGAGAAAGAGAGAGAGCTGAGGCTGGCCGCGAACCAGTATCCTCCAGTCTCCGCCTCCCAAAGTACTGGGATTACAAGGGTGCGCTACCACGCCCAGCCTTTTATGTTTCTTTTTTATACATTTTAGGCTGAACTTATTAGAAAATTAACCTGCATATGTCACTTTGCAAATGTTTTATGAGAAGATAATATAATTTGTATTTGTTTTTTGTGGCACTGGGGTTTGAACCCAGAGGCATTCTACCTTTGAGCTACACCCCACGCCCTATTTTATTATTTTTATTTTGAAACAAGTTCTCGCTCGCTAAGTTGATGAGAGTCTCACTATTTGCTGAGGCTGTCCTGGAACCTGCAATCCCCCTGTCTCAGCCTCCCAAATACTGGGATTACAAGTGTGCACCACCACGCCTGGCAAGATAATGTAATTTAAGTGTAGTTTTAAAAATTTGTCTTTATTTTTGCATATATTCATTCTATATTTTATGGAAAGTTTTGGTGGTGGAAATTCTTTCTGTGTAACTTTCTGTGAAAATTGCACACAGCTAGCTCCCCAGAGAAAGGGAGCTATACATCTCAGTATCTTAGTTTAATCTTTCCAAATTTGTCATCTAGATAAGTCCCTGCACCACCTCCAGGGCCAGATGAGTAAATGAGTAGAGAGAAGTCAGGAGACAGCCCGGGTTCCATAGACAGAAACCTCAGGAGTGAGGAGTAAGTGCCTCCTCACCAAGTATTATCATTTCTACTAGTCACGAGTAGATTCCCTTTGAAAACTAAGCATAAAAGCTGTGTTTAGCAGGGTACCATGGCAGGTGCCTGTATTCTCAGCTACTTAGGAAGCAGGGGTAGGAGGATCCCTTGAACTCACAAGGCCAGACTGTGCAAAAAAACAAGACCACATCTGGGGGGGGAGACAGGCAAAGAAAAAAGTTTCTTTAATTTAGCGGTTGCCAATCTGGCTTACTTATCTACATTTAAATAAAACTAAAGACTATTTAGTTTTTAAATTAATTAGTGCCCTTCAAAGTTCTTGTTTCATTGACATCTTCGTGATTTTACTTGACAGCACCTTTAGTAGAGTTTGTAGGAATGAAATAGAAGCATTTGAAGATTTTTTTTCAAGAATTTTATTTATTTATTTATTTATTTATTTATTTATTTATTTTCTTTGCAGTACTGAGCACTGAACCCAGGGCCAAACACATCTAGGCAAGCATTTTATCACTGAGCTAATCCCAGCACTTTTTCTTTTATTTTAAGACAAGTTCTCACTAAGTTGTCCTGGCTGGCCTCAACCTGTAATCCTCCTACCTCAGCCTCCCAGAGTAGCTGGGATCACAAGTATGCACCACCACACACAGATAGAACTTATCCTGATATAAGCCGAGTGTGGTGGTTTATGCCTGTAATCTCAGTACTCTGGGGGCTGAAACAGGAGGATCATAGTTCAAGGCCAACCTTAGTAATTTAGCAAGACCCTCAGCAACTTAGTGAGATCCTGTTTCAAAATAAAATAGGGCTGGGGGTGTGGTTTGGAGGTAGAATGCCTCTGGGTTCAAACTCCAGTACCACAAAAGCAAAAACAAAAGTAAAAATAAAAACTGGAGATAGTAACACATACCTCCTAAGATCTGAATTAAATTAGAAAGGGGATATAGAGGGTCTACAAATTTCCTGGCGCAGAATTTACCCTCAGTATCTGTTAAACACAATATTCTCCTTTCAAATGGAACTCTGAAGTGTCCCTGATGTTGGGCGTGGTAGCACTAGCCTGTAACCCCAGTACTTGGGAGACTGAGATGGGAGGATCACAGGTTCAAGAACAGCCAGCGTTGTGGAGCACACTTGTAATCCCAGTACTTGAGAGGCTGAGACCGACTGGAGGATCCCGGTTTGAGGCCAGCCTCAGCTACTTAGTGAGGCCCTCCGCAACTTAGTGAGACCCTGTTTCAAAATAAAGAATAAAAAATAAGGCTGGGGGTGCAGCCCAGAGGTAGGATGTGGAGCTGGAAGATAGAATGTCCCTGGCTTCACACACGCACACACACACATATGCACACACACACACACACACACACACACACACACACAATAAATAAATAAGTAGATAAATAAGAGACAGATTGAATGCATGGTTCCATCTTTTAGCTTTGCTCTTGAATGGAGGAAAATGATTGTTTTGCCTAAAGGAATAAAAATGATTGCCCCTGAACAGTCAGAGGATTCATACACCTGAAAAATGGCCTGAATATGGTGCAAATCCAACCTTTCAGTTCTTGCATATTTTGCTGATAGTATGATTTGTAAGCTGTAGATTGTGTGGAATTGAGGGCTTTATTTATAGGAGATGGCTCCCGAATCCCTCTTTGGTCATCTGCTCTGTTGACACTGCTCAGCAGAGCCAGGATTTGAACTTGGGGAGTCTGTCTTGAGAGCCCTACACTTATTCTTGACACAGTCTAGAAATGATATCAGGGCTATATTATTCACAAGATTCTGCCACTTGATCCAAATGATTTTTGGTGTGTGTGTGTGTGTGTGTGTGTGTGTGTGTGTGTGTCTGTCTGTCTGTCTTGAATCAAAAAATAACTATTTGTGTGTTAGGTCCAATGCTGAGAGGAACCAGGCGGGATGAGGATGGGGAGCAAATTTTATGAAGACATCTGCCAGCAGTTGGCTGAGGCTGAAATGGCATCTGCAGCAAAGGACAGGACTGGGTGTGGGTGGTACTGTGTATGGCGAGTGGTGGTCTGAAAAGCCCAGGAAGATCCTTGTCTGACCTGGACCCTCTCTGCACCGGACCTAACATTGTATATAATTGCTTCTTTGTTGAACAAACATTTTGTTTATTGGCAACTGGATAAGATAAGGGAATAAGACAAACTTTCTATATTTGTTTACCATGGAAGTGAAAGAAGATTTTATAATAAACCAAAAGAGAGAGAGAGTAAAAAAGAAAAGAGTCAGCCGGGCGTGGTAGCACACGCTTGTAATCCTAGTACTTTGGGAGGCAGAGACCGGAGGATCCGGGTTCGCAGCCAGCCTCAGCTCTCTTGCTCTCTCTCTTCCTGTCTCTCTCTCTCTCTCTTTCTCTCTCTCTCTCTCTCTCTCTCTCTCTCTCTCTCTCTCTCTCC
>PVJS01045750.1:0-16108 GCA_004027185.1 Glis glis | reverse complement strand
GAGAGAGAGAGAGAGAGAGAGAGAGAGAGGAGAGAGAGAGGAGAGAGAGAGAGAGAGAGAGAGAGAGCGCGCGCGCGCGAGAGAGAGAGAGAGAGAGAGAGAGAGATATCGCACACATGCGCATGCGCGCTGAGGTTGGCCACGAACCCGGATCCTCCGGTCTCCGCCTCCCAAAGTACTGGGATTACAAGTGTGCGCCATCACGCCCGGCTTCCCTCACCACATCTAGACAGGCACCCGGCCTCTGGTGTGTTTTATGCCTGGCACATAATAGATGCTTAATGTCTGGTTGCTGCCTGGATTGTGTGTGTGGTGCGGGGGGCTGAACGCAGGGCCTTGCCTGTGCTAGGCCAGTGCTCCGTGACTGAGCTGCACCTCCAGCCTGTGGATTTGGTTTTGTTTCTTGTTTTTCTGTTCTTCCACATTCCCTTTTGATTCCTTTTCATAACCTCTTGATTTTGCCCTTCAGAATTCACCGCACAGACCCTCAGGAATCAGAATTGTTCAGTGGAAAGAATATGGGCCTGGGGGTCAGAGAGAGCTGAGTTCAGATCTTCATTCCACTATTTACTAGCTTTGTAAACACTAGCAAGTCACTCTGCTCCTTTGGCTCTTCATTATACACCTTAAAAGTTGGCATTTCACAGCATAGTTATTGTGATGAAAATCATAATAGATGCAAAGAACTTGGCACCCCTTAGGTTCTCGATCAACAATTGTTGAGTGGCCTTATCTGTCTCCTCATGCCTCAAAACAGATCCTTCTCAGCCATTTATTTGATTATGTTCATTCTGGAATGAGGAATAAAGCCAGGAATTATGCTTAGAAAGCATTTAAAGCACAAATAACTTGAGAGGTGAGCTGGAAGTTTATATCACATCTATTTTTTTTTTAAAATATACCTGTCAGGGTTAGATTAAAGCATTTACAAGACCTGTGTACTAGGTAAGGTAAAGATGCCCTCCACACATCCCACATGCAACTTAAAAATAAAAAAGTGAAAATGTCCAATAACATCTAGTAATATTCTCATTTTTTCCACATAATGACTATTCTGAGACTTTTTTTTGTGTGTGTGTGTGTGGTACTGGCGATTAAACCCAGGGGTATTCTACTTGTGAGCTACACCCCCAGCCCTTTTTAAATTTTTTTGTTTGAAAACAGGGTTTCACCAGGTTGTTGGGAGTCTAGCTATGTTGCTAAGGCTATTCTCAAACCTGCAATCCTCCTGTCTCAGCCTCCCAAGTACAGGGATTACAGGCATGTGCCACCATGCCCAGTACTCTGAGACTTTTATTTTTTATTTTTATTTTTTTGTGGAACTGGGGATTGAACCCAGGGGCATTCTACCTCTGAGGAACACCCTCAGCCCTATTTTTTATTCTTTATTTTTGAAACAGGGTCTCACTAAGTTGCAGAGGGCCTCACTAAGTAGCTGAGGCTGGCTGTGAACCTGGATCCTCCTGTCTCAGCCTACCAAGTACTGAGATTACAAGCGTACACCACCACGCCCGGCTGAGACTTTTAATAAACATCAAATTCTTGTGCATGTAGCATTCTATCACACAAATCCTCAATATGATGTAGGGTTACAAGGAACCAATAAAAGTATAATAAAAATATCAAACTCTTAAAAGCAATAACAACAACCCACTATCTTACTGCCTTGGTTTGCCTTATCATATCTTTCTCCTGTTCACAGGAGAGGGATAGGATAAGGGAGAAGGATTATCAGCCAATTAGTGTTTTTAAACCCCTGAGATTACTTGTTATTATTTAGAGATCTTATTCCTCCTGGAGCCTTAACCCTGTTAGTTCCTAAAGTACTATCTTCTATGTGTATCTGGTCAATATGGCCCAGGTTTGTATCACTTACTTGTGACACCGACATGTATTTTTCTTCAATTTCAAACCTTAGCCTTTCCAAACACCCTGGAATTGGTGCAATCTTGTGTTAATGCACATTTCCATCCAGTATTGTGGATTGCCTACCCAGTAGCAATTCCCTTCACACTCCCTTGCCAAGAGAACCCTGATATGGTTCAGTTATTAGGCCCATGATTGTCACTGGCTCCTCCCTAGCCCCAGTAGGTAAATCAGGATTAAGCTAAGGTAATCCTTTTTTCTTGGCAATATTTGACTTAGATGTGCTCATGTAGTGCAACCTTGCTTATGAAATGGAATGGAAAATATAGGAAAATTTTGGGTAAGTTTCCTTTGCCCTTGGAAAGGGACAAAAGATAGTGGTTGGTACTTTCTTGAATCAGGCCATTGTTTGGTGAGGAGTTGGTGCCCTGGGAGACATCATGAAACCATGAGGAGAGAAGTCTGAGGACAACACTGACATGCCAAGGTTGTCAGAAGAGCATATGGCACAAACCTGGGTCCTCGATGAGGTTATTAAACTGCTGACAGTATCTGCCCTGGAACCATCAGCAACGGTCCTTATGGGAAACACACTATAGCACATGATGTACATACACAAACCTATAAGGCTCAATCACTATCCGGGGCATAAAAGGGAGGGAAGGGGGAGGGAATAGGGTGGGATTGAAGGGAGGGCTAAATGTGCAAGGTGTGCATGTATGATGTTCATACCCTGACATATATCAAAATGTATAATTACAATGCACCAATAAATGAACATAAAAAGTTAAAAAAAGAGATGCTTTTAGCTGTGTTTTCTGTTATAAGAATCTAAAAGCGACTGGGTATGGTGGCACAGGCCTGTAATCCTGGTACTTGGGAGGCTGAGACAGGAGGATCGCAGGTTTGAGACCAGCCTCAGCAACTTAGTCATACTATCAACAACTTAGTGAGACCCTGTTTCAAAACAAAAAAATAAAAATGGCTGGAGGTGGAGCTTGGAGATAGAATATCCCTGGGTTCAATTCCCAGCAACACCCACACATGCCCACCCCAAAGCAAACCCAAACCAAAACAAAACAATCTGAAAGCATTCTAACTAGTCAATGTCAAATATATCTCACACAGTTTATATTTATCTTTTAGAAAGGCTTCATAGAAACTTTTATTGCTGATTATAATATTTGTCATAAGTAAATTGAATTTTCTAAAAAACTGTCAATCTCTTTCAAAAAGAAAAGAATGCCTTGATTATCAATTATTTATTCTGGGGTTTCAGTTTCTGTCATTTTATATGACTTATAATTTTGTCATATCACCTGTACTAAAATTTTTTCCTTTTCTTTTAAAAGTTAACTCCATTTATTTTAAAAAGAACCTTTATAACTATAAATTAAAAACCAGTATCATTTTGATGCCTTAGAGATCGCCATCAAAAGAAATATCATGAACAAAATAACATTAAATTCTTGTCAGATATAGTTGACCATGAAGACTCTGAGCTTGAAGTTTGCTCTCTGTTAAAAAGGACATCTAAGGGAGTGTTATGGAAGCAGTAAAATAATCCTACGACCAACTGGATCTATTTTTCCATAATCAGAAGAACTAAAATAACATGTTAAGGAGGAGATCTTTACTATCTGAATTTATCTACATTTCACGTCCTTGCCCTCTAAAGTCCCATGCCATTTAAAGCCACCAATGTTCTGCTTTCCTCTGAACCAACCAATGCAGAGAGCCCTCCCTCTCCAGGGCCTGGCATCCCAAACCACTGGAGCAAAGCTCACAGTAACCCCGAGGAGAGGAGGCAGGCCTCAGAACCAGCTCTGGATTGCTGGGGTTATTGACTGTCATAAGAAGTGAATGTTGCAATGCTTTATTATATTTGCTATTAAAGCAAAGATAAGCAGTCATTTATTGTCCTCTTCATGTTCAACTTTTTGGAATCATGTGCCCTATAGAGAATTTCTGGAAAGTTATGGTTCTTCTACCCAGAAGAATGCAATCTCTCTCTCTCTCTCTGTCTCTGTCTCTGTCTCTCTCTCTCTCTCTCTCTCTTTCTTTCTCTTACACACACACACACACACACACATTTTCTTTTTTTATGCTTAATTGAACAAATATTTATTAAGCACTTACTTTGTGCCAGACACTGTGCTAGGCACACTCACCATGTACTGTTACCACAGACTGAGCATATGCTCAGAAATTAAAACCTGAGCACATGCTCAGAAGGAAGGTTGTTGCAACCATACAAACTGGGGGAGGATGGAGTATTGTGGATACAAGAGATTCCCACTCCAGAAAATGCACCCACCAGAAACTTGTTTTCTTTTTCCAAGTAAGTCACCACTCAATAGTTGCTTTGAAGTATCTTACTGTTTACTTCCTCCATGTCCCTGTGGAGCCTGATGGACAATCACATACTCCAAATGCTATTCAATTAAAAGGAGCAAAATGGCTGGTGGTAAAGGATATTGATAGTTAGATTAGAAAACACCCCCCTTTTTTCAGTTCATATAATTGCAACAGCACTTAAGAAAGATATAAACATCCCTGTCCTGACTGTGTTAATGTTTAAAGTCGACCTAGTTCTGGATTTCTGAGTCAGAATCTTCTAGTTGCCCACAACCTCATGAGGTCAGAGAAGCAAAGATTTCTCTTCTGGAGAGGTGATCGGATGGCACAACTGGTTTGGAAACATGACAAAGTACACCTGTGTTTGCAGAAGCAGCACAGACAGGGAGCATCTTCGTCCTATTTGGTCTCACACACACTTGGGACTCATGGTTGGGACCCAGGTCTCTGCCTGGCCGTGGCTGTCTGTGCCCCACTTGGACAGGCCTGGGCGCCAGTCATGGAGGTCGCCGATCATTCCATCAGGCACCTCCAGGAAGCTCTTCAACTCCACCTTCAGGTGACGCTGCAGGTATTTACTCGCCTTCATGTCTGTCTTTCGAGACTGCGCTTTGTCTTCCAGGTTTTGATTGTCTTTCTCAGCTGCCTCTAACTTCTCAGGGACAAATTCACACTCTGACACGAGCTGAGGTATGACTTCACATGTCTATGGAAATCCATCAATTCCGTCTCCCTTTTCCTGGAGTTCTGATTCCAGTTTCTCCATTCTTCTCTTCAGCTGAGTCTTCCTCTCCTTCTCCTGTCTATCTCACTGCACACATCTCCTAACACATCTGTCTCGTTGCGGAGTGGGTGCCTGTCATCTGGGCAGATAGAGAATTGTCTTTCCACTGCGGCACACTGGCTGCTGATCCTGCAGTGCCCTGGTCAGCGGGGCGCTGCTCTCCCGCGGGTCTGCGGCTCCATCTCCCATTTCTTCACATTGGCGGCATTCTGTGTGAAAGCAATCTTCAGCTCATCGTTCTCGGACTTGAGGTATGAGTCAGCTGGACCACATGAGAGGCCTTCTCATCGTCCATCCCACTGACGCCGGCCGCTTGGGAATGATTACTCAAGGTCTCAGTTTTCTCCTGGGATTTGTCTCTGGCTAGTTTGGCATCTTCTTTTACCTCCTGGAATTTCTCTGCAAACTTTGTCAGCTGCTGTTCAGAGGAAAACCCCAAACCAAACACCGGTTGGCTCTGCTGTCGGCCCACTGCCCAAACTTCTGCGAAGTTTTGGTGAAAGTCTTATTTGGTGTTATTGTGCTATTTATGGTCACCTTGACTCTGTGCACACTGCTGATCCATTAGCTGTTCCTCGTGCCATTGTAGAAGTAGGAAACGGCGACAGCCTGCTTACTTGCAGGCACCCAATTCTTGGTGCTGGGGTCAAGCTGGAAGACACATGCTTGGGTGGTGAAGATGGGCTGTTCTCCCATCTCTGGCCATGGGCTTCGAGGTCACTGCTGCCACCACTGCTGCCAGTGCAGGAGGCCACACATACTACACACACGATTTTTACAGAAGTTCAGAAGGTCCCTGGGCTAAGCACCAGCATTCTGTGCATTATAGCATGTGCCCTCCTATAGCTCCCAGCATGATTCAGAGCACTGCTAACTGTGGTGGAGTGCAAAACATGGTTTTTGAATATATCTATCAGTGAGTAAGAGTGGTGTGTTAATTTAAATGTACTACACTGGAGAATTACTTTCCCCTCAACAACTGCTTTGAATAGACATAAGTTTCACTGATACTGCCTTCTAGGAGCCTTCAAGAGATGAGGTCAGGTTCTATAAAAAGAAAATCAACCAACCCTATAAAGGCATCCTTGTGAATTTTGAAACACCACTTAATGTACCTAGTAAAATTGTCCCTGGGTAAGCAGACTCCCAGGCCTGGGTGGGGTTCACATGGGTTCCTTAGCTAAAATAAACAGAAGCGACTGAGAACTTTGACTCGCCTTTGTCTGAACTTGAGCATCTGGATGGGTCAGCACCAGCAGCTCCCCATGCACTTGCTCGTCAAACCAAAGAGAAACCCACATAGGCACTTGTTTTTTACACTGTCAACTGAGCAAAAATATCACACGATTCTAATTTGTGATGGCTCATTAGTCCTTTAAAACACCCCCACACATTTTTTTCTGGCCAAATAATTCTTCCTTTAAAAGGCAAAGGATGAATAACAAGATGAAGTAGATGATTTTAGACTCTTAATTTCAAAAGATAGCCTTTAAAAATTCAACGGTAGGGCTAACACATGAAGTATGGAATAAGACCCAGAATAATTTTCAGAACAGACTTCAATGGGTTTATGAAATTAAGAAAATCATAAACTTAATAAAATTCTCAAGTTTTTTTTCTTTAAACTTATTATTAGATTGAGTCGATGGTTAATTTCAAACATTTGTAAATGGCTAAATTCAAACATGTTGTTTCTGAACAATGAAAGGAATGTTTGAATTAAAAGTAGTTGATCAAAGAATGTTGAAGAGGAGACTTTGAATTGGTGATATTTATGTGATATAATTCTTTAGATAACAAGTGTCAGAAAAATTTCAGAAAAACTGTGTGGAGGGCCAGATGTTCATTATCTTTAAGTGAAGCTATTTGTTTTATATTAAGAACCACCCACCATTTTCCTTTAGTTTTTAGTTTACTCATGGCTTGGCCTGAGACATCTCAAAATTATCAAATGTCTCAAAAATGTTTTTTTTTCAGGCAAATAAAGATTAGGTTACCTGCTTTACTGGGTTGTTAGCTTAAATTTGTGTCTAGAGGGATTTTAGATTTAATTTCTTAATAATACAATGAAGCCATAGTAGCCACACGTGAACTCTGAAAACTTCATTTTTTATCTTTGAAAATTCCTTTCTCCAGAGCAAACAAAGGTTGACCAAATTTAGTTGATGGCAGACATTTTCCAGTGATTTGAGCACAGAATCAGATTGATGACAACTAAATTATAATGCTGATTTTCTTTTTGGCCTATAAAAATCTGAACTCTTTCCCCTCAGCTGCTGCTGCTTTTTTTTTTTTCTTTTTCTTTTTTGGTACTGGGGATCGAACCCAGGGGAATTCCACCTCTGAGCTACATCCTATCCCTTTTTATTTTGTATTTATTTGAGGCTGACCTCAAACCTATGATCCTCCCATCTCAGCCTCCCAAGTATTGGGATTACAGGTGTGCACCACCATGCCCCACTCCCCTCAGCTTCTTAACCTATGAAGTGGGACTATCCATGCATAAATTCTCTTTACTAATATTGGAGATGTTCATTGGGTGAACTTTGCAAAGTACATTAAAACATTCCTGGAGAATGTGTGAGGAATACAGTTTGAATAAAACAACGTTAACCCCTTCTGTGTTGCAGAAAATACAAATTCATCATCCTTTATGTAACAATTGGTAAATATCTGCTGTGGTTATGTATCATCCAGCAGGGATTGAAATTTAAGAATAGTGTGTATGAGATAATCAATAGACTGAAAGTTCTTTTAAGGAAACTTCAAACTACTGAAATCAATATTCTCACATGTATATGTGTCTATGTGTATATACATGTTCATATATAAACCAAAGGAGGGTTTATTTTATTCTCAATGATTAAACTGTGTGATATTTGAACAAATGCATTGAGTTGGTAATACAAATTATTCACAATTCATATTCCCCTTAAAGCAAAAGCCAATTTTAAATCTCATTAAAAATTCCATTTAGATTCTTAGAAACCATGTTGGCTCAAGGCAATAAATGTACTGATTTAATCCCAGGGCAGTGTATTTTAGTGTGGTCCTGGAGCTACCAATTTAAACTCACCTGAGAGCCAGTTTAAAGTCTAAGTCTCTGGCTCTCTGGGCCATATTTCTTATTGCCCAGAATTTCTGAGTGTTTCCTTGCTATCTGAAATTTGTCCCACATTATTTTATGCATTAGAAGACTGAAACTATTGTCCTAGAGATTTGTGTTTGGAGACACAAATAATTTCTCTCCTTTGAGGAAGTAACAGTGAATGGCTTGTTCATTTCTTATAGCCTTGGAGGGAGGGCAGATGGTAGGTTTTTTGTTGTGTTTTGGTTTTTTGGTGAGATGGAAAATTGAGCTGAAAACATTGTCATCATAACTCTATATAACCCCTCTCCTTCCTTATCATCAACGTTGTCAGAGCCCTGCCATTTACTGAGCATTTACCATATGCCAGGCACTGTGCAAATCGCCTTCCAAACATGATCTCATTTAATGCTCACCATGGGTTTTATGATTGCCAGGTTACAGTGAAGGGAACAGGAACTTCAGTTCATACAGTTGGTATAGCACAGGGCAGGGAAGTCAACCTTATGGCTTTCAGTGATCTCTCTTACATGGCTGTGATGACCTAAAAATAGAGGACTAGTTGGGTGGAGAAGAAGAAGAAGCAACATTTTAGTCAGCCAAATACTTTACATGAGTGGTTATATTTGCCACACTCAACAAACCGTGAGGTATCTATTTCAATCTTCTTATTACAGATGTTAAAACTGAGGTTCAGCAAGTTTAATATCCACCCAAAGTCACACTGCTAATGACGGAAAGGCTCAGATGAGATGCTGTATCTTTTCTCTTTCCCTGCTTCTCCGCCAAACCCCAGGTTCAGACAAAGGGTTAGACTATGTAAATTAAAATCTCCATTCTGCCACATGCTAGTATTGTGACTTATGGCAAATTATTTAATTTCTCTGTACCTCAGTTTGTTCACTTGTAAAATAGGTATAATGTAATATAGATGCAGAGGGATATTTTGAGAATTAAATGATTGTGTGTATAGAACATAAATCGCTTAAAGGAGTGCTTCACCAAGAGAGCACTCTATACTATTAATAGTAATTGTTAAACTTTGAGAGTGGAAATTAGATACAAAATATAAAATGAGTAACTTTAGGGAAAACTGAAAGAATATCAGTTTCTAGTGTTTTTACACATGCTTGTTGGAAAGAGTGATTGTTCACCATATCTATGGGTCAGGCTGGTAACCAGGGTGAGAAGAAACCTTAGCAGATAGGGCAGGGTGGTAATGATCACACTCAGGGAAAAAGATACTTGGAGAAAAAGAGCTCACTACATTTAATAAAATGTAGTGGGCATTGAGCTCTTGTTAATGAAAAGAAGGAGACTGAGAGATCTCTGCAAAGATTCTGATTCAGCCAGGTGTGGTGGGGCATGCTTGTAATCCTAGTACTTGGGAGGCTGAGAATGGAGTATTGCAGGTTCAAGGGCAGCCTCAACAATGTAGTGAGACTCTCAGCAACCTAGTGAGACTCTGTTTCAAAACAAAACAAATAAAAGGGCAGGGTTAGGAGTGTGGCTCAGAGGTAGAATGCCGCTGGGTTCAATCTCCAGTACCACAAAAAGGAAAAAAATTCTGATTCAACTATTGCTTCTAACTCAGAAGCCAAAATAAATTATGATCATCACTAGAAAAAAACTGAAAATGAGATAAAAATATATTAATCTTTATTTGTACAATAATGGGAAGTGTGTGCTTGTATCTAAAATATTATGTATGGTTTTGACCTCTGCAAGATTCCTACAAGATAGTTTGAATAAAGTAATATCTGAGAGCAATTAGAAAACAATTAAGCAGCTACTTTATTAGACTCAGGATTCTTCAGTCTGTAGACATGAATGTTAAGAGGAGCCAGGCTAATCCCAATACTTGGGAGGCTGAGATAGGAGGATCACGGGTCAGGTTTGAGACCAGCCTCAGCAATCTAGTTAGGCCCTCGGCAATGTAGCAAGACCTTGTTTAAAAATAAAAAATAAAATAAGGCTGGCGATGTAGCTCACAGGTAGAATGCCCTTGGGTTCAGTCTCTAGTACCACAAATAAAAAAGAAAAAAAAAAACGAGGAAATCACAAAGGCAATGGATTCCATGGATACAGATTTTTATTCATCAACCCCCAGGGCACATGCTAAAGGTGGCCTGAGATGACATTAAAATACAAAAAGGAAGAACTGCTTAGAGTAAACTAAGCATGAAATTAATCAAGTACGATTAATATTGCAGAGTGCTATATTGTGAAGTACTGTTACATTACAACTAAGTAAACTAAATCATAAAACCAATCAACTCCAGAAGTGATAAAACACAAATAGCTTCAAGAAACAGGTAATTCAATTCCACAAAGACATCATTTGAGTGTTCCTTCTGATCTAAATCTAGGCTGGGATCCAGTTTGAAGAAGCAAAATGGGACAGGTCCTATCCACTGGAAGCTCAAAATCCAGAACTACATACAAATAAACTATAATATAAAACGAGATGATGCAGTAAAAACCATATACACGAGAAGGAGCATAACCAGAACTAAGGAGCAAATGGGTTTAGAGGAGCCTTGTGTGGGCCAGCATAGTGGTGGGAGGTATCGGTGTTAGAGAAGGCTTCCCCACAAAGAGTAAAATCTGAGCTGAACAATTATGTCTCAACAGACACAGCTGGAATTCACAAGACGGGCAGGAGACAGGGGCTGGGAATTACAATCAGAGGGAACAGCATATGAATGGCAAACAGTGTAGTGCATTTTAGTAAACTACAATTGTATTGTTATAGGACAAGTCTTGGGGAACATTGGGAGATGAGTCTGGAGAGTGAGGCAGAAGTTAGCATCCATCCAACAGACCTGTTATGGTTTCGGTTTGGAATGGCTCCCTACAGGCTCATGTGTTGAAAGCATGTCCCCATTACAACACTATTAAGAGGTCAAACAATTGAACCAGACCTCTTAGCTCATCAGTGGATACATCCACTTGAAGGGTTAATGATTTGAATGGGGTCCCTCTCCCTCTTGAGATGCCTGCGTTCTCCCTAGAATGTGTGTATTTCCTACTTTCCTAAATAAACCTCTGTCTATGTCTCTGCTCGCTCATGCTGAAATTCTTTTCCTTCATGTAAGCCAAAGACCCCATGGATCCTGAGTTGAAGAATTGACCCTTTCCCCTGTGACATCTCTTGGCGACCCACGAAAGGACTTGAGAGGCATGGACTTTGGACAGATATGCTATCTTGAGAAATCTTGATCAGATAATGAAGACCTTGATCAGCCTGAGTACCCTAAGGCTGACCAGACCACCAGAAACTGCCTCGGGGTGACTGGACTGGACTGAGATCATCCTCACATACTCCTCCTATCCACCCCTCATGAAAGCCGCCTATGAAAGAAGAGCCCGGAACTGCCAAAGGTGTCTCTCTCCTTGAGATGGCCCACATTCTCCCTTGAATGTGTATTTCCTACTTTCTTAAATAAACCTCTGTCTATGCCTCAGAGAAAAAAAATTTTTGAATGGATTTTCTGTGTGGTAATGGTAGGTGGGGCATGGCTAGAGGAGGTAGGTCATGGGGGTGTGGCCTTGGGACTATGGCTGTCACTGGTCACTTTCTGTCTGGTTCTCTATTTCCAACCACCAGATGCGAAAGCAGCATCTGTCTGCTGTGACTTGTTGTTTTGGTTTCTACCTTGGAGTTGGTTGACTATGAACTGAACCTCTGAAACTGTGGGCCCCAGCAAACCTTTCTTTCTCTAAGTTGTGCTTGTTGGGTATTTTGGTCACAGTAACAGAAAAGCTGACTAAACCAAGACATTTATCCATTTCCTACATTGTGTTAAATACTGCATCAGCATTAGAGACAAAAAGATGGGTGAAATTGTACACCATTCATTCATTTATTAGTTCATGATTATGCGCCAGGCATTACATGCAATAATGAGAAAGTAGCCATGCTCCCTGTCCTTATTGTGGCTATAGTCTAGAGTAAAAGCAGAAAAATGCTTAATATACTGTAGTATAGGCAGTGCTACAGAAACAGCACTTAAATGCATGGTCTATGTGACTTTGAGAGTGACCTTTCTACAACTTAAATAACTCCAGCAGAGTCTTCCAGTAGTACCTTCAGGTTAAGATCCACAGTATGACCTCACAAGGTCCTTTGTCATCTGACTCTGGCCCTTCCCTGGCATTTCACCATGTCCCTGTCCCTGTCCCAGTGGTATTCCACCTGCAGTTACAATGAACTCTCTGGAATTATTAAAGTGCCCTGTGTTGGTTCAAGATTCAGAGATTTAGTGCTTTGTCTGTCTTGTCCCTCTGCCCTTCTTGACCTGGCCATCTCCATCTGGTTTCCCATATGACCTTCCCGGACCCTCTCACTTGGCTCTGTTCTGTGCTTTCACTTGCTGCCTCCCATAGCTCCTTATACTTATTTTTCTTTGTCTGCCAGGTTTGCAGTGTTTGTGGTCTGTGCAGCGTGGAACATCGACTCAGGCTCCCATTTCTCTGGGATTGTGTGGCAGACACAGCGCTGTCTCCATCCCCATATGAGATCATCAGAAAGATTCCATTCTCTAACCCCAGCCCATTCTTAATCTTCCTGCTAAATTTTCTGCCATATGTATACATGGCAAGTTGAGTCCTGGTGACAGTAATTTGCTGGGTATGAGAAGGTGAACCTGTTGCCTCTGCTGACTGACCCATGGGGTTTCTCTTAACTAGTCTGTTTCCCTGACCATGGAAGGCTTCAGTAAAGGTAATGACATCAGAGATTTGGGAGTGGGGGGCATGTTGCTAAACAGGGGACAGTCAGATGAGAGTGATATCTGAGAAGAAAAAAAATAACAATGGAAGAAAGGGAGAAAATAAGAGAAACAGGGGCCATAACCAAACTTGCCCACAAAATGAAGGTCTATTTTTCTAATATCCACATTTTGCCAAATCTTTAATAACCTCGTATTATAATTTTATCATTTACTGTGATGAACACAACTGAAAGGATAATAATTATTTATTTACAAAGCCAAACCACCTTATAACACCAGCTTTTGATTTCTCTACAGACATAACCTAAAAAAAATACTGTTCTGTACCTGAGCCACGTCCCCCAAATGGAAGTTGTTTACAATACTAAAAATAATCTTTTCAATGTGAAATCTTGAGGGAGAGCATGCCATTCCTATGATGAAAAGCAGGTAGGAAACAGTAGTGCTGAAGGTTTACAAATATGCAGTGTGTGCTCTGTTCAGCCGGCTTCTGATCTCCAGGCAGCTGCTGAGATAAGATCTTTGCAGCCCTGTGACCATGGCCTGATACAACAGGCAGAATGTCTCACTGTTTTAGTCATGCAGCCTCTTTGTGGTTCCCGTTAGAAGGAGTTGAAGCTGTTACTCAAAGCTTTCCCCTCTCGCTTACAGTTCAGAGTGATGATGAGAAGCAGGGAATAAACCCCTCTTCCCACGTGCTGGTCTCCTTGACTGGAATCTTGGGAAAACTTAAAGGGTCACGGAATCCATTTAGCTACTAAGGGAAGAAGCAGCAGTCACAACAGTGTAGATGTAAGATGATGAATTTTGTGCAAAAAAAAGGGCAATAGAATATGTCTTTATATGTGCTTGTGTTTGTTTTAAACATAAAATATTACCCACCGTGGATGGAGGTAGTGGACAAGAATTTCTGTCTTTTACATCTTGATTTTTGAAACATGCTATATACCACTTTTTCCAAAATAACGTAAAAATGGAAAAGCAAAGTACAGCTGGTATTGCAACATGTGTCACTGGTGTGTTTGATTTCTGGTACATAAAATCTGTTCTCCAGCGAAGGACTTCCAGTTGCTCCAATAAAAGCCGGTGTTTAAAGTACCAGCTCTCCTCTCCGCCAGTCACCTGGCAGTGTTTCTCCCACCTAGCCTCCACTGCAGCCCTTGCAAGCAGGAACACTGTTCATGTTTTTAGATGAGGAAACCAAGTCTTGGAGCTGATTACACTAAGGCCTGAGGGCTGGAAGCGTCGGCTCCCATAACTGGCACCATCTGACTTCAGAGTCAGTGTACCTGCCCCTTCACCATGCTGACCACACCTTCCTCACTGAGCTGTGTTGATTACACCCAGGGGCCAAAGGACACAATTGTTCAATCTGGTAAGAAGGCCTACCATGTTCTAGGCTCTGTGACAACCCCTTGTGATGCAAGAAAAATAAGAGTAGTGAAAACAAGCGAGAACAAAAGGCCTCATACCAGGGAAGAAGCGCTTTTGATAGAATCAAACACAGTGAGGGTGGCAGTACGGAAAAGACGTTTCATTGAAGTAGGAAAGTCCATGGCAATTTTCCCAGAGGTGGGTCTTGGAGGACCAATGGTATTTAGCCAGGAGGAAAGGGGTCAAATGTTTCCAGGCAGTGGGAACAACATGTACAATAGCACCAAGTTTTAAAAGAGCTCTCCATTTTTGAAGAATAGTCAATAGTTGGGCATGCCCAGAGCACAAGGTAGTAGGGAGAAATGAGGCCAGAAATGGGAAGGTGCTTGTGTGCCAAACTTAGTTTTCTGGACTTCATCCCGTAGCAATGAAAGACCATAAAGGACTTTCAGTAGAGGAATGAAGAGGAATGAACATCTAGAACTTGGAAAATTACTCTGGCTGAATAGGAGACTGAATAGAAAGGGAGCTGGGTTCAATGTTGGGAAACCAGTTGGGAGGCTGTTATTATATCACATTTCATAATCTTTAGGTACACATATGTGTACTTTCTTAACATTTTTTCTGAAATTAAGATGCATTTTGCAATCCGTGGTTTGTCAAAATTGATAGCATTATTTTTCTTCTCTCTCTCTCTCTCTCTCTCTCTCTCTCTTTGTACTGGGGATTAAACCCGAGGCATTCTACCTCCAACTACACCCCCAGACCTTTTTACATTTTTGTTTTGAAACAGAGTCTTGCTAGGTTACTGAGTCTCACTACGTTGTTGAGGCTGTCCTTGAACCTATGATCCTCCTGTCTCAGTCTCCCAAGTACTGGGACTACAGTTGTGTGCAACCACACCTTGCTTATTTTTCTTCTCAATGTTCACTCCCCCCAACCCCCTCCCACCAAATAACAGTGTGACTTATAGGTGATGGCATCTCAGATTGGCCAGGAGAAAGGTGATCCAGGTCTGACCCGGTGCCCTGGCAGTAGGGTGGGAAAGAGGGAAAAGAGTTGAGTCATATTTAGACCCTAATATAGTATTGGTTATAGTAAAAAAAGAAAAAAAAAAGGAATGGGCAGAACACTCTGCTACATTCATGCACACTTATAATATGCTATAATTGTGAAAAAGAAGTGTGGGTGTAGAAAATTCATATATATGTTCATAAAATATATGTAGATGCATAAAATATCTCTAGAATGATACACAAGAAACTAGTAAAACTGGTTACAGCTAGGGAGGGACTGAGGCTGAGGGAGTGGCAGCAGTGTTCTATTTTGTGTATTTTATATTTTGAACCATGTGTCACACACTTGATATATAAAAAGGTAAAAAGCAAGAGATGTTTGGTAGGGATAATTGAAAATTTTTTGGCAGATTGGTTATGGTTAAAGGAGAGAGAGTGTTTTATATAGGGCATGTTTTACTCTTTAATGATTCCTTTATTGTTTGTTTTGTTTTGTTCTGGTACTGGGGATTGAACCTAGGGGTGCTCTATTACTGAGCTATGTCTCCAGCCCTTTTTATTTTTTATTTTAAATCAGAGTCTTGTTAAGTTTCCCAGAATGGCCTCAAACTTGTGATCCTCCTGCCTCAGCCTCCTGAGTTGCTGGCAATACTGGTGTGTGCTGCCAGGCCTGGCTGATTCTTCTAATTTAAAAAATAACTTTATTCAGGTATAATTTACATAGTACAAATTCACCCATTTTATTTTATTTATATTTATTTATTTATTTATTTATTTATTTGTTTATTTTTGCAGTACTGGGGATTGAACCCAGGGGCATTCTACCATCCAGGCTACACTACTGGCCCTATTTTTTTTTTTTTTTTTTCGGACCGGGGATTGAACC
>PVJS01045749.1:0-16109 GCA_004027185.1 Glis glis | reverse complement strand
TATAAACATAAAAAACCTGAAATCATGAAAAGGAAGAATAGCAAAGAAACAATGAGCTCCCACAACCCCACAACAACAGAACCCAACAACACAGAAGTACAAAGATTGCCAGAAGGACAATTTAGTACTTTAATAGTAGAAATGATACAGAATTTTGAGAGAGAGCCTGAAACAAATGAAGGGTCAAATAAACAAAGAATCTGACACCCTGAACAGGAATCAAAAAGAAGCTCTGAAGGTAGTGAAGGATGCAATAATTGAAATGAAGGCATCAATACAGACCATCAACAATAGACTAGACAACATGGAAAACAGAATCTCACTCTTAGAAGATGACCTCTCCAAAAATGAATGCATAGTATATAAGTTAGAAAAAACAATTCGACAGCATGAATTGGACATTGAAGAGATCTCAGCCAGTCTTGAAAGATCAAACCTAAGAATAATAGGCATAGAAGAGGGAATAGAATCTGAAATCAAAGGAATCAATAATCTCTTCAGAGAAATAATATTAGAAAATTATCCAAACATACAAAAAGAGGTCGACACACAAGTACAGAAAACATAGAGTACCCCTAATAGACAAGATCATAGAAGAGGTTCACCCTGCCACATAATAATCAAACTGACTAATGTAGAGGCCAAGGAGAGAATCTTAAAGGCAGCAAGAGTAAAAGACCAAGTAATAGTCAGAGGCAAACCAAAAAGAATCACTCCCGACCTTCCAAACCAAGTCATGAAAGCCAGGAAGGCCTGGAGCAACATATTCCAAACTCTGAAAAAAACAACTTCCAGTCAAGATTTATCTACCCAGCAAAGATATCTATCAAATTTGATGGGGAAATAAAAACCTTCCATGACAAACAGAAACTGAAAAACTTTATGTCTTCCAAACCAGCACTAGAGAAAATACTCAAAGAGATTAATTACAAAGAAGAAATAATAAGGAAATGCCAGAACCAGAGAAACTGATTTCCATCAAAAAATTACTAGGCAAAGAACAAATACTACCTCAAACAGAAATTAAAACTCCAAATGATAGGAAGTAAAACCCCTCTCAATAATCACACTGAATATAAATGGCCTCAACTCCACAATCAAAAGACATAAGGTGGCAAAATGGATTAAAAATCACAATCCATCTATATACTGCCTGCAAGAAACATACCTTACAAGTAAAGATACGCACAAACTAAAGGTGAAGGGATGGAGCAAGGTAATCCATGCTAACAAAACTCGAAAACAAGCAGGAGTAACAATTATGATATCAGACAAATTAGACTTCAAACCTAAACTTATCAGAAGAGACAAAGAAGGTCATTTCTTACTAGTAAAAGGAACAATCCAGCAAGGGGATATAACAATAGTCAACATTTATGCCTCAAACATAGCTGCAACCACATTCATAAAAGAAACTCCTCGTGACATTAAATCACACATAGATCCCAATACAATAATATTGGGAGACTTCAACACCCATCTCACACCACTAGATTGTTCTGCAAGACAAAAGGTCAGTAAAGATGCCTCAGACCTAAGGAAGAGCCTAAACCAAATGGACCTAGTAGACACATACAGAATATTCCACCCAACTACTGCTGAATTCACATTTTTTTCAGCTGCTCATGGAACCTTCTCTAAAATAGACCATATCCTAGGACACAAAGTGAGTACTAGCAAGTTCAAAAAATGTGACATAGGCCGGGCGTGGTGGCGCACGCTTGTAATCCCAGTACTTTGGGAGGCAGAGACCGGAGGATCCGGGTTCGCAGCCAGCCTCAGCACGCGCACGCTCTCTCTCTCTCTCTCTCTCTCTCTCTCTCCCCCTGTCTCTGTTTCTGTCTCTCTGTCTCTCTCTCTCTCTGTCTCTACTTAGTGAGGCCCTCTGCAACTTCGTGAGACCCGGTCTCAAAATAAAGTATAAAAAATAGGGCCGGGGGCATAGCGTGGAGGTAGAATGCCCCTGTGTTCAATCCCCGGTACCGCAAGAAAAAAAAAAAGTGACATAATCCCCTGCGTCTTTTCAGACCATAATGGAATGAAACTAGAAATCAACTATAACAAGACCCAGAGAAAACTCATAAACACGTGGAAACTGAATACCACACTGCTGAATGAGGAATGGGTCAGAGAAGAAATAAGGGGAGAAATTAAGAAATTCCTAGAAACAAACAAAAACAGACACAACATATCAAAATCTCTGGGACACCCTGAAGGCAGTATTAAGAGGAAAATTCATAGCACTGAGTACCCACATAAGAAGAACAGAAAATCACCAAATAAATAACCTAATGACACACCTCAAAGCCCTTGAAAAACAGGAACAGTCTAACCGCAAAGCCAGTAGAAGACAGAAAATTATTAAAATCAGAGCAGAAATCAATGAAGTAGAGAATAAAAACAATACAAAAAATCAACAAAACCAAAAGCTGGTTCCTTGAAAAAATAAACAAGATAGATAAACCACTAGCCAACCTAACTAAAGAAAGAGAGAATCAACCCAAATTACTAAAATAAGATATGAAAAAGGTGATATTACCACCAACAGCACGGAAATCCAGAGGATTATCAGAAACTACTTTGAAAAACTATACTCCAACAAAATGGAAAACCTAGATGAAATTGACAAATGTCTAGACACGTACAACCTTCCTAAGTTGAATCAAGAAGATATAGAAAATTTAAATTGACCGAAAGCAATCAAAGAGATTGAAGCAGCAATAAGGAGTCTACCATCAAAGAAAAGCCCAGGTCCAGATGGTTTCCCAGGTGAATTTTATAAAACCTTTATAGAAGTACTAATCCCAATACTCCTCAATCTATTCTATGAAATAGAAAGAAACCCGACTCTCCCAAATACATTCTATGAAGCCAACATCACATTGATACCAAAACCAAATAAAGACAGCTCAAGAAAAGAAAACTACAGACCTATATCGTTGATGTACTTAGACGCAAAACTTCTAAACAAAATACTAGCAATGCACATTCAAAACCACATCACGAAAATCATACATCATGACCAACTCAGGTTCATCCCAGGGATGCAAGGCTGGTTCCACATACGAAAAACAATCCATGTAATCTACCACATAAATAGAACTAAAGACAAAAATCACATGATCATTTCAATAGATGCTGAAAAAGCATTTGACAAAATCCAACACCCATTCATGATAAGAACTCTGCAGAGAATTGGAATATAAGGAACATACCTCAACATCATAAAGGCAATATAAAATAGGCCCACAGCCAACATCATACTGAATGGGGAAAAACTTCAAGAGTTCCCCTTAAAAAAAAGAACAAGACAAGGATGTCTGCTGTCACCACTCCTTTTCAATATAGTACTCGAGACTCTAGCCAGAGCAATAAGGCAAGAGAAGGAAATAAAAGGAGTACAAATAGGAAAAAAGGAACTGAAACTATCTTTATTTGCAGATGACTTGATATTATACTTAGAAGATCCAACAAACTCAACCAAAAGGCTCATAGAACTGATCAACGAATTCAGCAAAGTGTCGGGATACAAAATCAGTCTTAAAAAATCAGAAGCCTTTCTGTATGCCAACCATAAATCCACTGAAAAAGAAATCCAGAAGACATTTCCACTCACGATATACCCCAAAACAATAAAATACTTGGGAATAATCCTAACCAAGGAGGTAAAAGACCTCTACAAGGAAAATTATAAAACATTGAAAAAAGAAATTGAAGAAGATCTTAGAAGATGGAAAGATCTCCCATGCTGTTGGGTAGGCAGAATAAATATCATCAAAATGGCCATTCTCCCAAAAGTGCTCTACAGATTCAATGCAATATCCATTAAATTACCAAAGTCATTCTTCACTGACATAGAAAAAATCTGTCCTTAAATTCATTTGGAACAACAAAAAACCCAGAATAGCCAAAGTAGTTCTCAGCAACAAGAACTATGCAGGAGGCATCACAATACTTGACTTCAAACTATACCACAAAACCATAGTAACAAAAACAGCATGGTATTGGCACAAAAGCAGACACATAGACCAATGGAGCAGAATAGAAGACTCCAAAACAAATCCACACACCTACAGCCAATTGAGTTTTGACAACGGGGCTAAAAACATCCATTGGAAAAAAGATAGCCTCTTCAACAAATGGTGCTGGTAAAACTGGCTAACCATATGCAGAAAAATATAAATAAACCCCACTTTCTCACCTTGTAAGAGTCAATTCAAGATGGATCAAAGACCTAGAAATCAGACCAGAGACCTTGCAGCTACTTCAAGAGGGCATAGTTCCAAAACTTCAACGCATAGGCACAGGTAAAGACTTCCTCAACAAGACCCCAAAGGCACAGGAAGTTAAAAAGAGGATCAATACGTGGGATTGCATTAAACTGAAGAGCTTTTGTGCGGCAAAGGAAACAATAAAGAACCTCAATAGAGAGTCAACAGAATGAGAGAAGATTTTTGCCAGGTCCTCCTCCAATAGAGGACTAATATCTAGAATATGCAGAGAACTTAAAAAAAAATCACCACTAAAAAAACAAATTGTCCAATCAAAAAATAGGCAAGTGAACTAAATAGACACTTCACAGAAGAAGAAACACAAATGGCCAATAAATGTATGAAAAAAGTTCAACATCATTAGCAATCAGAGACATGCAAATCAAAACTACCCTGAGATTTCACCTAACCCCAATTAGAATGGCAATCATTAAAAACACAAACAACAACAAATGCTGGCAAGGATGTGGAGAAGTACGAAATCTAATACACTGTTGGTGGGATTGCAAATTAGTGCAACCACGTTGGAAAACAGTGTGGAGGATCCTCAGAAGAATGGGAATGAACCTACCATATGACCCAGCAATACCACTTCTAGGCATCTACCCAAAAGAACTGAAACCAAACTACCAGACTAATGCATGTGTATCTTTGCGTATAGTTGCACAATTCACAACTGCCAAACTTTGGAACTAGCCCAGGTTTCCATACACAGATGAATGGATTACAAGACTATGGGATATGTACACAATGGAATTTTATGCAGCCATAAAGAAGAACAAAATTACATCATTTGCAGGGTAATGGAGGGAACTGGAGAACATTATGATAAGTGAGATTAGTCAGTCACAAAGAGTGAAAAGTCGGATGTTCTCCCTAATACGTGGAAGCTAGGGAGACTTAGAAGGGACTCCAGACAAAGAAGGAGAAAACTTTAGTTGAGCAAAGAAGGCGACCTAACTGAGGGAGATGGGAGGGGGGAAGAGGGAAATACACTAATGTACACAATGTATATACACAAACTTATCAGAGTCAATCACTATGCTGAGCATGGAACGGAGGGAAGGAGGAGGGAATAGGGTGGTATTTGAAGGAGGGCTAAATGAGCAATGTGTGCATGCATGCTTCTGATACCCTCATGCTTATCAAAATGTCTAACTACAATGCACCAATAAATGAAATAAAAAAGTTGTCTTTGTCCATTCCTGTTGTTATAACAAAATGCTTTAGATTGGGTAATGTATAATAATAGAAATTTATTTCTTATAGTACTGGAAACTGGGAAGTCTAAGATCAAGGAATGCACCTGCAGACTGTGTCTGGTAAGGGCTCATTCTGCTTCCAGGATGGCATCTTGTGGCTGCATCCTGCATAGAAGGGGAACAAACACTAGGTCCTCACGTGGTAGAAGTACAAAAGGAGAAAAGAGAAAAAAGGTGAGAGGAAAGGGATGAATCTGTCAGCTTTTTTGTAAGAGTATTAATACCATTCATAAGTTCACCATCCTCCCAAATGGCCTCCCAGAGGACCAATCTTAATACTATAACCTTGGTGTTTAAATTCCAACATGTAAGCCGGGCATTTTGGTGCACGCTTGTAATCCCGGTACTTGGGAGGCAGAGACCGGAGGATCCGGGTTCGCGGCCAGCCTCAGCTACTTAGTGAGGCCCTCCGCAACTTCGTGAGACCTGGTTTCAAAATAAAGGATAAAAAATAGGGCCGGGGGTGTAGCTCGGAGGTAGAACACCCCTGGGTTCAATCCCCGGTACTGCAAAAAATTAAAAAATAAAATAAAATAAATAAAGTCCAACATGTAGCAAAAGTACAGTAGGAAAAATTAAGGATGCACATTGTAAAACCAAGAACAACCACTACAAGTCAATAAGATAAAGAGATATAGCTAATAAGGCAATAATGAAGATAAAATTAAATGTAAAAAAAGAAAGGAACGCAAGAGTGTGCCAAGACCATGGAGAAAGAATGGTCTCTTCAATAAATGGTGCCAAAACAATAGATATACACACGCAGAGGAATGTATTTGGACCCTTACCTCACAAAGTATGCAGAAACTAACTCAAAATGGATCAACAATCACATGTGAATGCTGAAACCATGAACTCTTAGGAGAACACAGAGGGATAAATCCTCATAAGCCTGGATTTGGCAATAATTTCTTAGATATCAAAAGCATAGGCAACAAAACACTGAACATCAAAATTAAAAACTTTTCTTTATCAAAGGACATGATTATGAAGGTGAAGAGAACATACAGAATGGGAGAATATATGAGTAATATATCTTATAAGGGTTTGGCATCCAGAATACGGAATTCTTACTACTCAAACAACAAAAAGGCAAATAACCCATTTTTTTTAATGGGCAAAGGACTTGAATAGACATTTCTCAAGATATATTAGTATTCACAAACACATGAAAAGATATTCCATATCATTAGTTTTTAGGTAAATGCAACTAAAAATTACCACAATGTGGTCCAGTTTATACCCACCAAATGGCTGTAATTAGAGGTGGGAAAGAAGGAAAATAACAAGAGTTGGTGGGAATGTTAAATTGGAACCTTGTACATTGCTGATGAAAATGCAAAATAGTTCAGACTCTGTGAAAACAGTTGGAAGGTTCCTGGAAAAGTTAATCATTGAATATAACCATAGAATATAACCCAGCAGTTCTACTGCTTGGTATATAACCAAAAGAACTGAAAATAGGTACTTAAACAAATACACATACATACCCTGTTCATAGAAGGACAGACCAATGGATGAATGAATAAACAAATAGTGGTACGTACATGCAATGGCATATTATTCAGCCAAAAAAAGTAATAAAGTACAGATACATGCTACAATGTGAATGAATCTGGAAAATATTATGCTAAGTGAAAGTAGACAGATACAAAAGATCACAGGTTGTATGATTCCATTCATATGACATCTGCAGAACAGATAAATGCAGAGAGGTAGAATGCTGATTGGTAGTTGCTATGGGTTGGGGGTGGCTGGGTGGGAGTGGGAAATGGAGAGCAATAAAAATGTTTTGAATCTAGATATAGATAGTTAATGTACTAAATGCAATCATTTAGTCACCTTAAAATGGTTAATTTTATGTTATTGTGAAACTCACCTCAATTTCAAAAAATGAGCCACCACCACCACCAACAACAAAAAAGTTCAGGAAAAGAAGAATAAATAAAGAGCAGCTTAGACAAATATAAAACAAATAGCAAGATGATAGGCCTAAACCCAATCATACTGATAACCACATCATATATAATAAAACCAGGGGAGGATAGAGGGCAGCAGGCCCTACTGTCCATGGAAATGAGAGGAGGGATGAGAACCTTTGTGTTTGAGAACTTAAAAGCAAGCTGTTTGGTCTCTGAGTGAGGGCTGGGGAAGGGACAAGGCTGGTGGTTCTGGGTTCCTGATGGTTGAGTGGGTTCCTGACCTGCCCTGAGATAGTGGCAGTCAGGGAGGGGCATGACTACCTCGCCTACCACCCTGATTTCTTTTCTTTTTTTTTTTTTTTTTGCGGTACCGGGGATTGAATGCAGGGGCGTTCTACCTCCGTGCTACGCCCCCGGCCCTATTTTTTATCCTTTATTTTGAGACCGGGTCTCACGAAGTTGTGGAGGGCCTCACTAAGGAGAGAGAGAGAGACAGAGAGAGAGACAGAGAGACAGGAAGAGAAAGAGAGAGAGAGCGTGTGCACACCCGCACGCGCGTGAGTGAGCTGAGGCTGGCCGCAAACCCGGATCCTCCGGTCTCTGTCTCCCAAAGTACTGGGATTACAAGCGTGAGCCACCACGCCTGGCACCACCCTGATTTCTGAACAGCACACAGACCTGAACCTCCTCTCAGCTTCTGTTTAGTCCAGTCTCCTCTCCTGGAGCCACTCTGGTCTCTTACACACTCTACGGATCCTGGGAATCCTGGACCCAGCAAGGAAGAAGGTTCTGGACGTAGGTGATAGGAGGTTGAGCGATTGCACCCTGGAGATGTGGGAGACAGAGCAGCTGTGTCCAGCATTGAGTGTCCCTGAGACCTTCAGGTAACAGTGGGGAAATTTCAGTGAATGCCATCAGGGCATAGCTAACCTTTAGCCCTTTAACACAATGTGACCTATGGAGAATGCGACTGCCAGAAACAGGTTAACCTTTGCCTTGGAAAGGTCTAAGGGTCATGGAAAGCCATGGTCAGACTGATGAACTAGCTGAAAGCAGCCTGTTCCTCCAAGGTAAACGTTCTTGGGTCTCTTGCTGGCGCCTACTCCCTAATATCCCGCGTGTCAAACATTGTCTCAAGGATCTTCTGTACATTTTCAGTGGTTTTATTGCTAACCACTATCTCAATGACCCTCTACAATTGTTCGCGACCAGCCAAGTTAAATGTTAACCTCTAGCCCTCGCTGCACGTATACTAGTTAAATTTTACCTCCCAAGCTCTGCACGTATGCAGGAGCATCCATACCTCAACCTCCCCCCTCAAAACTGAATAAAAACTGTGGACCAGTGTCCAGCGGGGCCTTTGCCAAAGAGCGAGGTTCCCTGGCCTGCCCTCTCAATCTGCTCTGGGTCTGCATCATTCTTTCCCCCTCAGGTGTGCTGCGGGACAGTGTCCGACAGTGACCGAACAGGTTGTAAAAAGACTGAAATACTTCCGTCTCTAGTCACTCTAGGCCTTTCCCTGGCTCTCTCTGATCTATTGATCCAGCATCCAGAGGGATCAGCGCCCTTCAGGACTCTGTACCAGCTGAGACATGACCACTCTGGTTGGTCAGTTGTTAACTACATTGAGTGTCACCCTTGATTAGGGTATAGATTAGAATTGCAGGAGCCTTTATGGACCTTTAAGCCACCTTTTTGGATAGAATAGATGTAACCAGGAAGCCCCAGGTAAATTCATTTAAATAACATACATTCTAAAAGTCCTTGTGGAGCTCTGCATTCCAGCAACATAGGTAGGGCTGGAGCAGGTGTCCATTTGGG
This sequence comes from Glis glis, assembly GCA_004027185.1. NCBI lineage: Eukaryota > Metazoa > Chordata > Mammalia > Rodentia > Gliridae > Glis > Glis glis. The sequence goes on along the minus strand of PVJS01045749.1, from coordinate 6,833 downwards.
GTAGGGCACTGTATCACCTCTTCCTACCCTCACAATTCTCTCCCCTTCTGAAAGTGGGTTGCAGATCCCTGGGCCTGGGTAGTGTTTGCCCCTTGAGATGGAGATGGAATTGAAGGGCCTTTTCTTTTTGGGGAAGCTGCCCCTGGAAACTTTTATCTATGCAAATTTGAAGCAAATCGCTCTTGGGGAAACCCCAACTGCTTTGAAGTAACCTGATTGCAGATGTTTTAGGAGAAGTTGTGGATTCTTAATGTAAAGTATTTGGGAAGAAATGTTCCCTTGCCTGCCTGGCTTTCTTCATATTACCCACCTAGCCTGCTTCTTCACTGGGGTGGAGTTCTTGGAAACAAACTGTTTATGTCCCTTACTGTCAGCACTGAAGCAGAAATAAAGCCTTTCAACCACTTCTGGTTTTCTAGGTTGTCCCCTTTCACTTCCCAACCAAATGAAGGTTCTTGTTCTTGCTTTCTCTCCCAAGAGTATAGATGTGCAGTTTCTGCTTTCACACAGTCTTTCCCTTAACCAGATGCTCTGCCCTGATTGCAGGGTTCTTGTACCCAATCTTCTCCTTCTTTCTGGACATCTTGTCCCTTGTCCCAGGTCTCACAGTGCACAGTCTTTATCTGGTGTAGAGCCATATTCTCCTTCCTCTGCCACCACCAAGCTAATCTTCCTAAATTGGGGTTTAGTCAAGTTACAGTCCTACTCAGAAGCTCCTGATTGGCCTCTTGCCTAATGCCCCAACTCTCAGGCTACCATCTCCAACCTTTCTCAGCCCAACTCCAACATCCTTCTAGACACTGCTCTCTGCAGGCTTCCTGGCTCCTGCCACACGCATCTGCCCCTGGCCTTCTTGTGCCTTTGCCGGCAGTGTTCTCCCCACCTATGCTGTCTTACTCTCTCTGCTCATGGAAAAATCCATCCTCAATACCCACCTTGTCTCCTCCCTCCCTGAACCACTCCCTTGGCTGAAGCCTGCACCACTCTGCCCATGTCCTTCCCTGCCCCTTGAGTGGAGGGGCCTTCCACATGACTAACCCAGGGCCTCTCTGTAAACCCTAAGGCATTGCATAGAGCTCAGTCTCCAAAAAGATTTGATCCATCTTTGTCTATTAGGAAAACTCTTCCCAATGAATACCACCAACTTTCCACCTTTCCCGGGTGAGTTATCTCCAAGTTAAGATACTACGTTGGATCTCTTTGAAATTTCATTTTCTTCTTTGAATTTTCCTAAATTTCTGTATGTCCTTTGATTCATCTTCACCCTCTCTTTCCCCATTGGTGTTTTATTGTCACCAATGGGATGTCCCAAACTATCAAAGCAAGATTTAACCATCCGTAGGACAATATATTATAAAAGACCCTATGATGAGCTTAGAAGAGGTGCTTTGGGGTTGAATCCCTTCATTCACTTAGCTTTCACAAAATTCCTGATCCAAAATGCACCACACTGTGATGTGCTTACCTGCTTACAGAATCCTCTCTCCCATCACATCACAGGCTTGGGAGGCAGGGCTGTCATCTGCCTTATTCTCTACTCTGTCTCTGGCACTTACACAATACCTGACACACTGTTCAGCAAATATTTGTTAAAGACATAAAAGGGGATGTCCTTCCCATGTATTTGAAACTGCCAAAAGGATTTCCTAAATTTCTTCACCCACTTCCTGGGCCCTATGAGTTGCCCCAAGCTCTAAGCTCTGGAAAGCCCCTTCCCTTCCTCACACTGTCTCTAAGTCTCAGGAGGCCCAAATTTGGTGCTGCTTCCCTTTTGGCTAGAGGTGGGGAGCCCACATCTAACACATCTGACCTCGGACTACTTGCAAACCCAGTTAGAGTGAAGCACGCTTGTCTCAGGGTCTGGACAGGGTTCCTGGCTGGCAAACACCTGCCCACCAAGCAATCCTCCCTCCTCCTACTGCTTCCCATGGTGCTTGGGATTCCAACTTCCCCAGGATGCACACAGTCTCACTTAGGTTAAGGCCCAAAGAAAAGAGATCTCCAAGCTCACAATTCCTCTAAGGACTACGCTTATACTAATGAATGCAAAATCACTAGTGTTGAAATGTCTCCTCCAAGGTCATAGGGAGGGGCTTCTGGTGTGCCTGCAATATTCCCGTTCTTGACCTGGATGGTGGTTACAGGATGTTTGCTTTCTAATAATTCATTAAGCTATACATTTACATTCTGTGCACTTTTCTGAATGTGTATTGTATTTCACAATAAAAAGACAAAAAGAAAAAAGCAAGCAAGCCTGGCATGGTGGCCCATGCTTGTAATCCCAGTACTTAGGAAACTGAGACAGGAGGATCGCAGGTTTAAGGCCAGCCTCAGCAACTTAGACCTTCAGCAACTTAGCAAGACTCTGTTTTAAAATAAAAATTAAAAAGGGCTGGGGATGTATCTTGGAGATAGAATGCCCCTGGGTCTAATCCCCAGTACCAAAACAACAACAACAAAAAGTTCTCTCCCCACCTCTAAGCTCTTCATCTAATCAACCATATTTAGGGAGCACCTATCTGTACCAGCCCCTGCTGGAGAAGGAGCTCCTGTTCTCCAGGCATCTCTGGGAGGGAGCAAAAATAGTCAAAACAACAGAGGACACTGAGTTCAGCTTTGGAAGTGGGCCATGATGTCATAATTTTGGGAAGAAGTCCAGAGGCCTAAGAAGTGGTGGGGTTCAAACTGGACCTAAAAATAAGGGTGGGATTTATTAAGTGGAGGAAAGCAGAGCAGGGCGTTTTAGCTGAGAGAACAGTAAGAGCAAAGGCTGTTAAGTGGGACTAGGCTGATGTGTTTGTGGGCAATGAGGAGACCCTGGTACTGAATAGATAGTGGGAGGCAAGTCTGGCCTGGAGGGCCTACCTGCCGTCCACAGCCCCAAACAAAAGCGGGAGGGATGCCACTTCCAGGCAACCCCCTTCAGCAGAGTGGAGTGGTCTGAGCCCTCATGCAAGACATGTGTATCTCTTGGTTTGTTTTGTTGTTTTGTTCAAGCCACAGACCTATGTGGGCTCATAATCCCCATCCCAGACAGCCTGGAAGTTGTCAGATTCCCCATCTGCCAGATGCATTGCATTACATGGGCACCCACATTCCTGCAGAGACATTTGTTTAAGCCCTGACTTTTAACCCTGCCCCGCCCTGCAGCTGCCTTTAAAACCAGCACTAAGACACTAATGAGCTGTTTAGAAGTGAGGGTGCAGGCAGGGACATGAGGACTGGAGACTGCAGAATCTGGGATGGGGGTGTGTGACCGGCCTAGAGATGACTTCACCTTACCACCAGTTAAGAGCCCTGGAACTTCACCCATATCACCAGGGGTGTGGCCAATGCCTGAAACTATAGGCAAAGGTGTCATGAAGCTTTGGGGGTAGTTCCCTAAAATCCAGGCAGGGCTACTAAGTTTCATACAGCAGAGAAGACTAGGATACATTCCACTTTAGTGAATGGAAATCACACCCATCCCAGGTACTCGGTACACAAAGAGAAAATACTAACAGTAGCATAAGCAATGCTGATAACAACTACCAAGCATGCAGATTAGCTGTGACCAGCAGTTTGATAAACATTTACTTCTTTTTTATTTTTTTTATCTTTTTTTTTGGTACCGGGGATTGAACCCAGGGGCGTTCTACCTCCGCGCTACGCCCCCGGCCCTATTTTTTTATCCTTTATTTTGAAACCGGGTCTCATGAAGTTGCAGAGGGCCTCACTAAGTAGAGAGAGAGAGAGAGAGAGAGAGAGAGAGAGAGAGAGAGAGAGAGGGAGAGAGAGAGAGAGAGAGAGAGAGAGAGAGAGAGCTGAGGCTGGCCGCGAACCCGGATCCTCCGGTCTCCACCTCCCAAAGTACTGGGATTACAAGCGTGCACCACCACACACAGCATAAACATTTACTTCTTTCTTTTAATTCTAACAATAATCCTATGATGTGGATGCTATTGTTATTTCCATTATACAAATAGGGAAACTGAGACTTCAAGGGCTGAGCTGCTTTGTCAAAGTCATGCAGATGGTCAGTGAAGGACTAGGCATTCTGTGGTCTGACTCTAGAGCCCCCGCCGTGGAAGCTGCCCATATCCACTGAGCCCTGTCTAGGCATGGAGAAGTGCCTCCCTCATGGACTAGTGGGTGTGGCTCTCTTAAAGACCATCTGGTGAATTTTGCTTGTGCTAGTTTCTCATTAAACAACCTTCATATTTGGCTTCCCAGGTGACTAACATTCAGAGAAAGGAGGCCATGAACCGCTAGCATGACAGCTGTATTTCTCATTAGCAAATTAATAAACTGGCTGCCCAGGTCCACACATATGTCCGTTAAGGCAAGCCCACCACAGAGGGGAGCCTGCTGTGTGCCAACTTAATTGAGATTCTGAGTGTGCAAGGATAAGCCCAGGTCATGGAAATAAGCCCTGGTTGCCAAGGAAATTCCTCTTGGCTCCCCCTGGCAGACTTGGCCAGCAGTCCCCAGTGACAGCCTGGCTTTGTGGATTCAGGATGCCTGGTCAGACTATGAGAGTCATCTGAACAAAGAAGGACATGACAGTGCCAGGTTCCAGTGTGCATTCCAAGTTCTATGTTCTGTATGCAGACTCCTGGCGCCAGAGTAAAGGCAGCCCTTGGCATGGGACTGGTAAGAGTTTGTTGGGGATATTTTTTCCTGTACACATAACCTGAGGCTTCCTGCATCTTGCAGGCGTGATGACCAGCAGGGTTACTCAGGGAGCTGGGTTTTGTTTGTTTTTAATCATTTAATTGACTTGTCTTATTTAGGAACAGAGAATGTTTTGCTCTGTTTATAAAAATGTATTTCTTAAAGTACATCCTAAAATAATGGGAGTAGATGAGCTAAATAATGTTCTTTTTGATTTCCACTAAGAGTGTATAAGGCTGAACCCAAAGGTTTTGTCTTTACCACAAATATTGAGTTGATTTTCCACAAAGCTCAGTTAGTGGTACATCTTTCTGGAATAGCATTTGTTTTTTGAGTGTGGTAAACAACATTTAACAGGAGAACTACCTTCTTAACAAATGTTTACGTATTGTTAATTAGGTGCACATTATTATGCAGCAGATCTCTAGAACGTTTTCACCTCAAATTACTAAAACTCTATATACATTGAATAACAACTCTCCATTTCCCCCTTGCCACCAGCCCCTGGTAACCACCATTCTATTTTCTGCTTCTGTGAGTTTGATTACTTCAAACACCTTATATAAGTAGACCATGCAGTTTTTGTCTCTCTCTGACTGGATTATTTCACTTAGCATGATATCCTCAAACTTCATCCATGTTATAACATGTGACAGGATTTCTTTCCTTTTAAGGCTGAATACTATTCCATTTTATGTATATATCACTTTTTCTTTATCCATTCATCCTTCAATGAACATTTATTTCCAATTCTTGGCTATTGTGAAAGCAATAAACATGGGTGCGCAAATATCTCTTTGAGACCCTATTGTCAATTCTTTTGATTATATACCCAGAAATGGGATTGCTATATCACATGGTAATTTTTAATTTTTCAAGGAACCTCCATACTGTTTTCTATAGTGGCTGTACCAGTGTATCTTTTCACCAACAGCGCACTAAGGATCCCATTTCTACACATTCTTGCCAACACTTGTAATCCTTCCTTCCTTCCTTCCTGCCTGCCTTCCTGCCTTCCTGCCTTCCTGCCTTCCTCTCTCTCTCTCATAATGGCCATCCTAACAGGTGTGAGGTGATATCTCTTTGTGGTTTTGATCTGCATTTCCCTAATAATTAGTAATATTAAACATCTTTTCATATACTTGTTAGCCATTTGTATGTATTCTTTGGAGAAATGTCCATTCAAGTCCTTTGCTGATTTTTAGATCAGGTTATTATATTATAATTATTTGTTATTGAGTTATAGTCATTCCTTATACATTTGGGGTATTAACCCCTTATCAGATATATGGTTTGCAATTGTTTTTCCTATTCCAAAGGTTGCCTTTTCACTCTGTTGCTTTGCAGCTAATAGACAAATGGGATCCCCAACTTGATGCAATTCTATTTGTCTATTTTTTTGTGTGTCTGCTTTGGTGTCATATCCAAGAAATTATAGCCAAAACCAATGTTGTAAAGATTTCTTCTATGTTTTCTTCTAGGTATTTTATATTTCCAGGTTTTATGTTCTCTCTCTCTCTCTCTCTCTCTCTCTCTCAATGTGGTCTTGCTATGTTGCCCAGGCTGATCTTGAATAACCTTGGCTCAAGCAATCTTCCTGCTTTAGCCTCCTAAGAATATGTGACTATAGGCTCCCTTTTATTTTTGAAGCACAGTTTTTCTGAATATAGCATTTTTTGGCTGAAAAGGTTTTTTTCTTTCAGTACTTTGAATATATCATCCCACTCTTTCCTGGCCTACAAGGTTTCTGCTGAGAAATCCACAGTCAGTCTTACAGATCTCCCTAATGTGTGATAAGACTCTTTTATCTTGTTGCTTTCAAAGTCTCTTTTTCTCTTTGACTTTTGATAATTTGATTTTAATATGTCTCTGAGTAAACCATTTGGATTTTTCTTAGTTGGAATCTGTTGGACTTCTTGAATCTACATATCCATTTCATTTCTCAGATTTGAGAAGTTTGGGGATATTATTTCTTCAAAATTTTTCTTTCTTTTCTCACTCCATTGTCCTTCTGAGAGTCCCGTAATGCATATATTGGTTCACTTAATGGGTTCTCATAAGTTCCTTAGGCCTTTTTCTTTTTTTTTATGTTTTTATTGGTGCATTGTAGTCTCACATCACAATGAGTATCAGTTTGGTGTTAACATACATGCACACAGCTCTTGGTGTCCCTCCCCCCC
>PVJS01045748.1:0-16109 GCA_004027185.1 Glis glis | reverse complement strand
GGCCTCACTAAGTAGAGAGAGAGAGAGAGAGAGAGAGACAGGGGGAGAGAGAGAGAGAGGGAGAGGGAGAGGGAGAGGGAGAGGGAGAGGGAGAGAGAGCTGAGGCTGTCCGCGAACCCGGATCCTCCGGTCTCCGCCTCCCAAAGTACTGGGATTACAAGCGTGCGCCACCACACCCGGCTACATCATATCTACCTTCTGCTATCAGAGTCACTGAGACAGAAGGATCGAAAGTTTTAACCACCCTTAGCAACTTAACTAGACCCTGTCCCAAAATAAAAAATAAAAAGAGCTGGGAATGCAGCTCAGTGATAGAGCACCCCTGGGTTCAACCCCCAGTAGTGGAACAAAAAAAAGGAAGTCAATAATATTTACTGTTTTCACTTCCTCTTTCATCCACTCCAATCGGACTTTCACTTCACTATTACAGTGAAAGCCTGAACCTCTACACTGCCTATCCAATGGCGAGGTCCTTGTCATCACCTCATCTGAAGTTCTTTCTGGATCATCTGACACTACTATGCCCTTAAAACATGTTTCTTAAAACATTTTCTCCACTAAGCTTCCAGGCCCCCAAGTCCCCCCAGTATCTCACTAGTCATGTCTCAGTCTTCTCTCCTGGATGATCCTCCTCTGCTTCCTGACCTCACAGCCCTCGGTCCTCTACCTCTTTCATCATCAAAAAAATCTCAATCAGGAGCTGGGCATGATGACGCATGCTTGTAATCCCAGTACTTGGGAGGCAGAGACTGGAGGATCCAGGTTCACGGCCAGCCTCAGCTAGTGAGGCCCTCCGCAACTTCATGAGACCCGGTTTCAAAATAAAGGATAAAAAATAGGGTCGGGGGTGTGGCTCAGAGGTAGAACGCCCCTGGGTTCAATCCCGGGTACCGCAAAAAAAAAAAAATCTCAATCAGTATTGTTGCATGCTTCAACCATTTTTTATTACTGGCCCCTTCCCATGAGCCCATTCAGACTTTTTTCCCTCATCACGCTATCCATCCACCCCAAATTCTAAAACCGCAGGTGCAAAAAACCTAGAAATCATCCTTTATTCCTGCCCATGCTTGCCACCAATATCCTGAATTCAACCCCACAGCAAAATCTGCCAGTGTATCATGAATCAGAACTCCCTGCCACCTCCCCTGCATGAGGTCACCATCAGCTCTCGCTAGCTCACTGCAAGAGCCTCCACAGCTCTCCCACTTCTACTCTTGATCCATTCCTAAGAGTCTAACACCCACACTAGTAGCTATAATAATCTTTTCAAAAGATAAAGAACATCACTACCTTGCTTAAAACTCCTAAATAAACTTGTAATATACTTACATTACACTTATAAATTCCATGCCTCTCATTGGGCCCTAAAAGGTCTTATGAGATCTAGCCCTATCTTCCTGATCTCATTTGTCTCCCACCATTCTCCCCATCCCTTACTGCCTTCTAGCTATACTAGCCTTCTGATAGTTCCCTAAATACTTTGAATTCATGTTGGCCTTAGGGCCTTAGCCCAGGTGGTCCCTAAATGTGGCATACACTTCGCCCTGATTTTCTCCTGGCTCATTCTGTATTATGTATTATCATGTAGGTCTACAACCAAATATAACTTCTTTGGGGAATTCTTCCTTGACTATATTATTTAAATAGCCCTTGCCCTACCTGGCCACTGACTATCCTGTTACCCTTCTTAATTTTTATCACATAACTTATTTGTACCAACAGTTTTATGTGTATGAATGTATGTACACACACACGTTTGTTTACCGTCTCCATAAAAGACATTAACTCCATCAGGGCAGGATATCTAATTTGTTCAGTATTCTATCCTCGAAGTCTAGAATGTTGCCTGTCTCATAGAAAGAACTAAATAAATTCTTGATAACTTAGAATGAATGGAGCAAGTGAGTCTGATTTTTGTCACTTGCAATCAATCAAACAAACCAGTGATGACTGAGTATCCTTACAACAAAGTTTCTCATTACTTGAAGTAATTTGAATCTCTCTTTCCACTGGGAAAAAAGAAAAACCTTACTAAAATAGAAAAACTGATCAAATTTTAAATTTCTGTAATAAAAAAGAAGACAGTCTATACTATACTTTCAAGCCACTCAACAAAACATGCTGAACAGTTATGCACAGGAATCCACTAAACTTAGTTTTGTGATAAATTTAGCCTTCGCTATTTAGCATAATCCTATAATACATAGTGACTATCTTAAAACTTAACCCTCCCTCTTTCAAAGCTTCCAATTATACACCTAAGAGAGAATGCAGTCTAATGTCATAGATTCACGCAACTAAGCATGTCATTAAGAGCAGATGAGAGAAATTTAGACAACTTCCAAAGCGGGGCGATCTTTTATCTCACACTCAATCTGGGATGTGCTTTCCTTTGCTAAGGTCACAGACTCTGGTTGCCAACTATTTCTACTTTATATCTACTTTCTATCTACTTTCACAACATAAAATTAATCATCTTAACCCTTTTTAAGTATATCATCTAGTGTTAAGTACATTCATACTGTTTGTTGTGCAACCATTACCACAATCCATTTCTTTTCATCTTGCAAAACTGAAATTCAGTATGTGCCCATTATATAATAACTCTACTCTCCCCTCCCTCAGACCCTGATGACCACCATTCTACTTTCTATTGCTATGATTTTAATTACTCTAAGTACCTCATATAAACAGAATCATACAGTATTTGTATTTTTGTGATTGACTTACTTCACTTAGCATAGTACTATCAAGGATCATCCATGTTGCACATACATTAGAATTTTCTCCCTCCTCTAATAGAGATAATTTTGCTTACTCACTCATCCATTGATGGGCACTTTAGTTGCCTCCACTTAAATCTTTTCTTAGCTGGGGATTAAACCCAGGGTATTCTACCTCTGAGCTACCCACCCCCAAGCCCTATTTTTTAATTCTTTATTTTGAAACAGGATTTCACTAAGTTGCAAAGGGCCTCACTAAGTAGCTGAGTCTGGCCGTAAACCTGCGGTCCTCCTGTCTCAGCCTCCCAAGTACTGGGATTACAAGCGTACACCACCATGCCTGGTTCACTTTAATCTTTTTAAGGTGTTTTTGGTTTTGGTAACTGTATTCCCCATACCAATGTTTAAATTAATTTCTTGGCCGGGCGTGGTGGCGCACGCTTGTAATCCCAGTACTTGGGAGGCTGAGACCAGAAGATCCGGGTTCACGGCCAGCCTCAGCTACTAAGTGAGGCCCTCCGCAACTTAGTGAGACCTTGTTTCAAAATAAAGAACAAAAATTAGGGCTGAGGGTGTAACTTGGAGGTAGAATGCCCCGGGTTCAATCCCCAGTGCCAAAAAAAAAATTAATTTCCTGAAGGTTAATCAACAATTTTCTTCTTGTCAAATTTAATGCTTTTTTCACATATCATATTTCTCTACATCAAACTACTAACCACTTTTTTCTTTCTTCTCTATCCCCCACTACTAGGAAGGAAGTGGGTTATGGAGAGGGAGGAGAAAGAAATTCCTTACAAAGATTTACACAATGTATAGAGAATAAAAGATAAAAGATGTTGATAGACTAGGAAAATAAAATGAAGAGCATATACAAAATGCACAAAATCCTTAATAATAGCTATGAAAGGTAAGCAAAAAAGGAAATGAAGTCAACCACAGGATTCACAAAATAAACACAAAACTTCTGCTCTGCAGTTCATGTGTTCTTATCAGTGGACGCTCAGCAGATACTTCCCAATGTGGTAAACTATGCCCTCAACCATTCAATCATCTGTCCTCTCCTGAAAACACTCTCATCTTTAGACATTCATGCCTGGTGCCTTTCCATTTTTCCTTCCGTATCTCTGATGACCATTATAGACTCCATTAGTGAATCCTTTGCTTTTACTTTATTGCCTGTATTCTCCAAGGCAATTTCCTTTTCTCTTTCCTTCTTTAAGTAAACTTCAAATTCATGACTTTAACTATTTATACCTTTAAGTGAGTGAATTACAGTTAATTTTGTTTTGTAACATAGCCCTTAAGCAGCTATATAATCTACTAGTGATAAATACCTGCTTTATACTTCTTTTTTAGCTAATTACATGGTAAAGTAAAAAGTTTATGATGGAATTAAAAACTATATTTCAGTGAGATACTGACATTGCTGTTTCATTTTGTCAGACTAAATTTAAGTTTCAAACTAAAAGCTTAAGTATATAATTTAAAATACTGTGACATCAAAAGTATCTAAGTGGTTCATTACTTTCAACATCCTGAGAGAATTCAAGGTGAAGAAAAGAAAGAGAAATTGAAGACTGTACAAATATTAGCAGAATGCTTAGTGAGGACCTCTTTTTGAAGAGGATTTTACCTTTACAATATAAAACGAGATGAGAAACTCAGACAATGTAAGTTTTATGTGTTTTATTCCATCCAGACTAGCCATCCACAGAATTAAAAGACTTTTAAGTAAAAAATAAAAGTGCTATGTGATTTATTCTACCTTTTAATCATTCATTTCATGTATATTCTGAATTTTTAGAAACAAGCCTAGATTGTACTCAAGTTGAAAAGCCTGGCTAATACCTTTAAATTTTTTATTTTTTCATTGTATTTGCAATTTACTTTGTGCTGTTTACAGTTGATTCTGAAATACTAAATAATATTCACTTGAGTGAGGAGCGGGGTTCCAAGTAAGCATAAGACTTGTTTGAAAAGAAAAGACTTTTTTAACTGATCATCTTTAAAGAGAAGAATACTGCTATAAAAAAAATAAGTCCCTACTCAACAGCAGCAGGAACAAAACATTTCTTCCACACAAAGGAGAATTTGATGTCGTGAATCTCTTGCAATACCATCCACTTGAACCTCCAGGACTACATCCAGAGAGCCTCATATACATCCCCTTCCCAAACGAAGGGCTGATAAATCAAAATTTAACACACAGCCATATGCAACTGATTCCCAACTGTTGGAGAAGGGTGGAAAGAATGGAAAGAACAATATAATGTTCAAAAAGGCCTGCTATTTTCTAGACAGTCCATCCCAAGCTGTGAAAATTGGACAGTCTCATTTTTACCTTCTGCAGAAGGTTCTGTCCTCCAAATTTGAGGTATCCCTTGAGTCTGTGAACACAGCAGAGGAGAAATGTAGAGTAATTCAGGTATACAGAAAACCATAATAAGGCACATTCACAATCTTAGAATAGTACTTTCTAAGTCATAATAATAGGGATAATAGAAAATAATAGAAATCTTCATATGATGAATTATATACTGAATATCTTCTTATATGAGGAAAAATGAGGTTCAAAGCATGTTTACTTCATGTATTCCTACAGAATAGAAATGGTCAAATTTTCTAGAGCACAGAGAGATGGGATAGGCAAGTGATCTCTGCAGCCTTTTCTGAGAGGTGTCTCTACTTCTATATAGTTCTCTACCAAGAACTATCTATACACACACACACACACAAAGACAGTTTTCTCAAAGTTAGGATCTTCTACAAATTAAAAAGGCATAATTAATCCTGGGAGGTCAATAACCCTAAATGTCCAAAATGTCCAAATGTCTAGTGTCCTGAAGTAAAAGAGAAAGAATGTCGACATTATAAGAGAGAAAAATAGGAAAGACGAAAACATAAAACCAAACCAGGCCTGATAAGTAGATGTGAAAGGAAAGGAAGAGAAACACTGAAATGCTAACATGAGATCATAATTAAGATAGACCAAGCCGGCATGGTGGCGCATTATTGTAATCCCAGTATTTGGGAGGCTGAGACAAGAGGATCCCAGGATCAAGATCAGCCTCATCAACTTAGCTAGACTCTCAGCAACCTAACAAGACCCTGTTTAAAAAATTTTAGAAAACAGGGGGTCTAGGGGTGTTACTTGGAGGTAGAAAGCCCCTGGGTTCCCCAGTACCACACACCAAAAAAAAAAGATCAGCAATATATTGTTCAGAATGCTCTGAACTCATTTAGGTTAATTTTATAATAAAAAGAAAGCTTTATAAATATAAAGGAGTGATTTATATAGAACAATGTTTGCCTAATGTGTAATAAATTGATCAAGAAATGGCTACGCTATATTTCTAGCAAATACCCACGTGAAGCTCCCTCGAATGTTAGAAGTACATGAGCAATGTGTTTGTGTCACTTATTCTCTACATAAGGAACTCTTGACTACAAAAGACCTTTTGTTGGTGGTACAAATGATGACATCTGTCATTCTGAAATTAGATTCCACCTTGAGAACAGGCCTTCTCTTGTGTACAAACTGCTTCTGTGGATGATAAAACTCAGTACCTCTATTGATGGCTCTTACTAATAATAACAGGAGCTTCTCCAAAAACTTAAGTGTTGTATGGAAGACAATAAGTATTAAAATTGTATTTACTAAAACAGCAAAACATTTGTGCCATATTAAGAACTCATGTTTTTTAAATATGCTATATTATTTTAAATAATAATCAGAGCTATCAAAGCAGCAGAATGTGCCCCAGTGAAGGAGTGACAAGAGATGAAAGGTAAAATGCCCACAATGCAATCACTCAACTTCTGCAGGCAAATGGATGTGTTTCTCCTTTTAATTTCCTAGTCCCTTCTACATGGCATCAATTATTGATCATAGCACATTCCTTAATTACTCTTCCCTTTTTGGGGGGGGACTGAGGACTAAACCCAGGGGCATTATACCTCTGAGCTATACCCCAGCCCTTTTTCATTTTGAAACAGGGTCTGGCTAAGTGGCTGAAGCTGGTTGTGAACCTGCAATCCTCCTGTCTCTGCCACCCAAGTACAGGGATTACAGTCATGCATCACCACGCCTGACTAACCTTAATTACTTGTTAATAGTTCTTTCTCGACCATGAGACTGAACAGGTATAAGACAGAGAATATATTCTTCATGTCTACATCCTTATACCTACGACAAAGCCTTGCTCATAATCAGCACTTAGTAAAAAATATTTACTGTATGAACCAATTACACAAACCCCCTCAAGCCCAATAGGTCCAAAATCTTGAGAAGTAAACAAACAAACAAATAAAAAACACAGAAAACTGGAATTCATTCTAAGCCCAGAGGAAAAGTTAATCCAAGCCTTTCTTTAAAACATTTCTCAGAATTCATGTTTTCTTCTTCCTACTCAAATCCACAGCATATTAAACTCAGTACTCAGTAAGCTTTCTGCCTGTAGTGAATGACTTTTCCTAAAACTCTTCTATACTACAAGGTGTTCTAAAACAAGAAGCTGTAGTAGTTCCTAATATTTAATGCAATGATGATAAAAATGCTAAGTATACTACCACCTCCCACACCCCCAGTAAATATTGCTTATCGGTAATTGCTACAATAATATCTTTCTCTGCTACTGAGACCAGACCCAAACCAAGCCTCTTTAATAGAGAGCTCTAGGCAACCACTATAGACTGATAATCCCTGGTATATGAGAGGAATCTTACTTGCCACGCTTGGAGCAGTTCATCAGGTTTAAACATAGTTTAGTCTCCCTCTCTGAAAAGACCACTACTCCCAAACTTAGTTGCCTCTTTCCAGCACTAGGTAGCTCCAATGTCCCATAAATGTGCCATGATCACATTTACCTTAAAAAAAACAGTACTAACAATAGATATTCACTGAATACTTGCTTTGTGCTAGGCACTGTTCCAGGTACTTTACAGGTAAAAATTTATTTCATTTTCAGCAACCTTATATGGTATACAACTTTCACCACCATTTAACTGATGACAGAACTAAGATACAGAAAGACTAAGCATTGCATGTTAATAGCAAAAGACATTGAAAGTGAGTTACCTAGCATATTCTAAAAAATTATTAGATTTCTGCCAGGCATGGTGGCACACGCTTGTAATCCCAGTACTTTGGGAGACGGAGACCGGAGGATCCGGGTTCGTAGCCAGCCTCAGCTCGCTCTCGCTCTCTCTCTCTCTCTCTCTCTCTGTCTCTCTCTCTCTCTCTCTCTACCTAGTGAAGCCCTCCACAACTTTGTGAGACCCGGTTTCAAAATAAAGTATAAAAAAATAGGGCCGGGGGTGTAGCGCGGAGGTAGAACACCCCCGGGGTTCAATCCCCGGTACCGCAAAAAAAAAAATTATTAGATTTCTGATTTGTAAATTGTGTTTACTTGAAGACCATAGCATCTAAATGTGCAAATACACCTACTTATTCACTAGTAATAATTTGCTAACCAGTATATTCCTAACTTTCTCATTTCTCTATAAAACAATTTTGTCTTTCAAATTTCTACTGAGAAGCCATCCACCAATGAAGCCTTCCCCATAATAAATCTGCCCATTCTCTTAAACTCCTATAAGAGCACCACTTACATAATATTTAATCAAACCTTCTTACTGCTATTTAATTTTTCATCTGTGTATATGCAAAATATTGTTAAGCTCCTTGGAGAGAATGGCTTTATCTTAAACTTTCTTGTTTCTTATTAGTAGTTGCTAACAGGATACAAAATAACATTTTGTTGATGGATGCCATAAAAATAATGTTACCTTATTATCTTCAAGGCCTACATTTTTATTTACTCTGCTGATACACTAAACACTTATCCACTTAACTTTATTTTTTCATTTCAGTCTCCATGTAAAAACCAATGTATACCCATCTATACTTTTCACACCCAGAAGAAAAGCCTTATGGATACATAAAAGATCTACATAAGGAAATATTTACAATTCTCTTTACTTTTAGGAATTTTTACATCCACGGTCATGTTTAAAACACTCTCGATCATTTTCTTTCTGGTGAGGCTTTATATATACTTGAAAACAACCATTATTGAATGCCTACTTTTCTCTCAGGCTATTTCAGTTCCTTTTAATTTCTAATCCTTTAAAAGAAAAATAGTTAAACCTTTCTAAATTTCCAAGTACCTATTCAATTTGTAAAGCCCCAAGTTGCACAGTAACTTAGGTCACAAGTAACCCTCAGTAGGATAAGACATATACTAAACAATATAGAAAGATTACATCGTGGTATAGAACCATGTTCTTCTATAAACTAACCCAGTGAGTTTTTGCTTTAAAAACAATATATTACTTAATCAGATTTTCGGTTATAGTTCCTAAATCTTATACATAATCAATGGTTTTCTAACAACGTTTTCCTTCATTAAGTAACTGGCTACTATTTAACTACATCTAGTAACTCTCACAACTTGCAGAATTTATTAAAATCTGTCAGGCCACTGCTGAAATTTTTCTATCTGAAGTCAGAATCAACTTCTACATAACTGCATTTTTCCAGCTAACAACATTCTAAAAAGATACTGGGTAGATTTTGTCATCATTTGCACAGTATGATGGTAAATATATGGCCTAACGTGTTCATTTTATTGATGAATATTATGAGACTGAATAAAAAACATTACAAAACTTTAAATGTGGCTAAACATTTTAGTTTATACAATACTATTACAAAGCAAAATCAATGTTTACTAAGTTACTATCAGGTATGCCCAGAAATTATGCAAAGCATGTTCAGTACATTTCTTATTTATATCATACAAGAATTATATTTTATACCTGAATTTTCTTTAGTTTTATACTGTTATTGGTGCATTATAGTCTCACATCATCATACTGATAGTGACATACCTGCACACAGCGCTTGGTGAGTTTTTCCCTGTTCCCTCCCCACCCCCTCCTTCCCCATACAAGATACAGATTGACACTGATTCTCACATATGTACATGATGTCACTGGAAGCGTGTCCTTCATTAATTCTCCCTCTCTCCCCTCACCCTCCCCAAGACCATTTCCCTAGCTCCAACAGTAGTTTCTCCTCCATTATCTAGTCTCCCTGGTATCCCAATTACTCCCTAGCTTCTGCACATGAGAGAAAACATATGACCCTTCGCTTTCTGTGACTGGCTCATCTCACTTAACATAATGTTCTCTGGGTCCATCCATTTTCCTGCAAATGATATAATTTTGTTCTTCTTTACTGTTGAGTAGAATTCCATTGTTGTATATCACATAATTTTATAATCCATTTGTCTGTTGATAGACACCTGGGTTGGTTCCATAATTTGGCTATTGTGAATTGTGATAATATATACATGGATATGCACATATTACTATAATATTCTGATTTCAGTCCCTTTGGAAAGATACTCAGGAGTGGAATACCTGGATCATATGGTGGATCCATTCCCAGTTTTCAGAGGAATCTCCACACTGATCTCCATAGCCGGTACACTAAGCCTAACTTATAAATTAAACTTTTATACAGCTTTATACATATAGGAAAAACACAGTATATGTAGGATGTGGTACTATCTGCAGTTTTAGGTAGCCACTGGGGGTCTTGGAACATAGTACCCTATGAAGAAGGGGGAGAATTACTGTATTTAAAGAATTCATAAAGGAATTACATAAGAAAAAGTTAAAAAGTTCTGGCCCATTAAAGACTTTAGAGACAGTTATCCACAAGTTAAAAAAAACAACAACTTTGGGTTTCACTATGTTTATTTGATAAAATTTATATGATAATGCCAATTAGTAGCTAAAAAAATCCTTCATAACTTTAAGCTCTCAGGCATACATTATCTCTCTTATTTATTCTAGTATAACGTATCAAACGATCTGAAAACGACCTGATGCTTAATGAATCTAGGAAAGATAAAATTCAACTTTCAAAATTAAAAATGAAAAATTACTAACTAAAATACAAATATTCTCACAGAAACATAGTTTTCAAACTTTTTTGTAAATTCATAAGCAATTAGTGAGTTACCGATATCTAAGCAGGGCAGAAGCAGAGGATGAGGGATCCAGATCTCTACAGCACTCTTACCTTCTGATGTTTTCCATCGTTTCCATAAATCCTCAACAGTTATATGCTTATCTTCTCTGTGCAGATGGCTATGTTTATTAGAAGCATCTTTATATTTCATATCTTCTCTGATAAACTATAGAAGAGAGAACACTAAGTTAAACAAACTTAAATTAACTAATTTAGTATTGATAAACCAAAAAAGTAAAATCTGTTATGAAGTGGGTGACTATTTTCAGAAAATAACTGGTATATTTCTGATATTTTTAGTCAGGTTATTCTTACATGTTTGTTAAGAGTACTTTACAAAATGTCTCCCACTACAAATCATGCCAACAACAGCAGCAGTAAAAGTACTTACGCAATGTTCACTATTCACTAGGTAGAAGTTACATAACAAATATGTCTATATATCTAAAAACACAGATACATAGAGAGTCAATTAACTTTATGACAGTCCTACAATCAAAGTATTAATTATCTCTAAAATACAGATGAGTAGCCAAGGCCTAAAGAGGTTAATTAATATCTATGAGGTTGAAATAATGAATAGCAGAGATTCCAATCCAAGCTCTGGTTATACTCAACAGCCTAATATGCCGTCTCAATATTACACATTTTTACCAAATACTTTGTGACAGGGTATTTCAAAACATATTTAATACTAGTCTTTTCAATTATTGTATCATATTTTCTACATTCTTTTATTACTTATAATTGAAAAGCATTTGATTATGGTGTTCTAAACTAGTTTATTTTATAAAACTTAAGTATATCCTCCATTACTCTTACTTTAAATAGATACAGAGAAAGCACTCAAATTATCTTTGCTAAAAACCAGCCAGTTCTACATCACTTCTTTAATTATTTCCTACTGTCTAACAAATAAAAAGCATATACTTTTTTATGGCTTACATACAACTTATCAATCTTGTCCCTGACGATCTTTTACTTATTATTATTTTTATGGTACTGGGGACTAAACCCAGGGGCATTCTACCTCTGAGCTACACTCCAAGTTTTGTGTGTGTGTGTGTGTGTGTGTGTGTGTGTGTGTGTGTGTAAGTAACAGGGTCTTGCTATGCTGCTGAGGCTGGCTTTGAACCTGTGATCCTCCTGTCGCAGCCTTCCAAGTACCAGGATTACTGGCTTGAGCAGCCAGGCCCAGCTCTTGGTAATCTTTTAGGCTTATCTCCTGATACTTCCCCCATATTAACCCTTTACTTATATGAAACTAATAGGACTACCTCAATGTTTCTGAGTTTTCTTGTTTTATTATTTAACTTGATATCTTTATTGATTTTTTTCTGGTCCCCAAAGTAAAAAATCATACAAAGGATTATTTCAGAAATCCAAAATACAGAAAGTGAAACTCCCCCAAAGCCCCATCCCAAGTTATATTACTCTGCTTTTTTTATACTGACAATGAACATCATCTTCAGAAAAAAGAACAAATTTTCCTTTTTACTAGAATTATTCTATACTAAACTACTTAATGGCTATATAATATTAAGCAAATTATTTCACTTTTCTGAGTTTCAATGACCTTGGATACAAAATGAAGAAACAAGGTTTCAGGATCAAAAAAAACTATTCAACATGTTGTCAACAGACTAAAGTCAATGAGCACACTGATACTGGTCTACAATAGGTATAGTAATTGGGAGTAGCCTCTTAGAATCCTTTATAGCAATTAAGTGATGCTTTCAAAGCATCTGAGCGACACATTTTATAAACCCTGTCCATAACAGATTGGAAATTAAAAATCTGGTTCTTCATTACTTATACTGCGATAGTACTAATCTAAAAGATTTACTGTAGCATTCTACTGTAGTAGTCTGTTGCTTTCAACCATGCCTTACTCCTTTTTTCTAACTGATTCTTTTAAAATTATACTTACAGGGGCCTGCCTGATTTCCCCAACTCCTCCTGTCATCCCTTCTACTTTTCCTGACTGACACCTTCAGAATCCAGTAGAGACATCTGGAAAAAATCACTGCTACTGAGATGCTTAGAAATGGCCTTTATCTTGGAAAAGGTCCAAGTGCTGGAGAGAAAATCCAGTCTGAAAGCCATGGTGATGGACAGAGCAGGGAGGAAGTGTGTCTTGGAAACCATCCAGTCAGCTGGAACAAATGGCAACTGTTTCCTTTGTGTGATCATATTAAAAATGTCCTAGGAAATTCTCTGCACCATATGAACATTTAGAACCCACAAGCACAGTTCTGTGACTTCAGAATTCATATTCTTATTCAGAAATAAGATAATTTCCATATAGATTAGATGTGGTATTCTAGCTACTTAATATTTTGCAAAGATCAGAATGAGTTTATGGTTATATACCAAACATGTGCTTGACAAAAAAATATATCTAAAAAAGGCAATTAAAAAAAAGCTTATGAAGATAGCTACAGCTCACTTGGTATAAAAGAACTATCTGCTCCTAAGAAATCTAAGTGAAAACTGAATACATTGAATTATATTTTTCCTACAATTGCCATCTAAAAATACTTGTTTTAAAACATAACCCAAGGTAACACAACTCATAACAAACTACATAAAATAAAAGTATACTCTGTGTCTTAGATATTCAACATTCTGATCAGAGAATGTGACTGGAAAACACTATAATTCAAATTATTTTATGTCAAAACTAAGTTGGAAAATGTTTAACTGAACTAACCACACTAAACATCATTAGCTTCCATTAAAGTCACTTTTTAATATTCTACAGAAGTATACAATCCTGATTGTTGAGACAATTACATGCAAACCTACTATAGGAAATCCTAAATTGACAATACAAATAAAGGAGGGCTCAATAAATAAATGACTTTTTTCCCAAAAAGATTCATCTACATGGCTCTTAAATAAGTTCATCTAGCACCATTAAAAGAATTTGCTTTACGTATCCAGTTTCAGGAAATAGTTTTTATATAATAAAGTGATTTCAGTTTCTTGTACCTATAACATACATCCAAGTATTTGGGCTAAGTTATTTTCATGATACTGTTTTAGTAAAATCTGATACATGGTAGATATTATTTGGGGGCTCTATTCAAACCAAACCCTTTTCCTGGAGAACCACCCCCCAACATTAATATAGATCCATGCATGTGTCCAGTCACCCCTCCCTCAACCTACCACCCACTTCCACAGATACTTGATCAAAGGAACCTTACCTAGAGAACAATCCCGCGCCTGTACCAGGACATCAGAATTCCTTCTCACAAGAAATCAAATGAGATCATGAAAACTTGGGTATCTTGGCCATGACTCTGGGTTTTTAAGGTGATAAGTACACTTGGGTTGAAGGTACCATTTTATGGGCAGTCAAGATGAGCCAGGTAGTAAAAGGAATAGAGGAAGCCAATATATGTGCAGAGAGAAAACAATGAAGGAGAAGAGAAGTGATCACAGAGAAATGGCACCAGGAACTGCCCCCGTTCTTGAATGACTTTCCAGTGTCAGTTCCTCAGAAGTCCTGGGTTATACAATTTTTATCCTGATTTCCATGATATAAATCTGTTTCCCCTTTTATTTTATAACATAATTTTAAGACTTCAATACCCAGGTTATGTGACTTGTCACCACAGTTAAGCACCCAGACTCTAGAGTGTAACAAACATATTCAAAATCTAACTCCAGCACTCATACTGTCAGACATCTGCAAGCTACAGAGCTTCTCGTTAGCCTCCCAAATCACTCTGTACAAGGAGGAAAATAAGATTGCCTATCACATATAGTTATGTAGATTAAATTCAAAATGAATACATAGTGTGCACAGAAAAATATTCTTCAAGCATGAATAAGTAAATAAATACAGCATGGGTAAGTGAGTTTTACCCTGACTATACTGGTAGGTTTAATACAATCTTTGGGGACTATTAGACATTCATAAAGGTAAGACTGCCCAATACTTTTAGAGCTCATTTCAAATATCCTGAAATAAAACATGTAGCACCAAGATGAAGAGGAAAACCAAAGCCTCTTCACTGACGATGTAAGCAGAGACTTTCCCAAAGGACACCTGTAATCAAAATAACACAGTATCCGAGGTCTGATATGATTCAGTTAAGGCAGATGGATTCCTTACAAACAACTGCACAGTCTTTCTGTCTTGAAAATAATACTAACATAGCTTATATAATGTCTCAGAGGAAATAATACACACACACACACACACACACACACACACACACACACACACACACTGCTACAGTCGTTCCCACTTTTTTTTTATTTGGTACTGGGTATTGAACCCAGGGGTATTCTATCTCTGAGCTACACCCCCAGCCCTATTTTATTTTTTTTCTGAAACAGGGTCTCGCTAGGTTGATGAGTCTCACTACTTGCTGAGGCTGTCCTCAAACCTGCGATCCTCCTGTCTCAGCCTCCCAAGTACTAGGATTACAAGCATGCACCACCATGCCCAGCTAATTATTCCCACTTTTAAAGATGAAAAATCTAAGGCTAAGAAAATGTTAACAATTTATTTTATGTAGCTATTTAAAAGGAGACCCAATACTAAAAGTAAATTTTAAAGAATTCTAACATTTAAGTTCTTCACTATTGTGCTAACCTGGATGTTTGATAAAAATGCATCAATTCTCAAACTCTTAGATAATCCATGTACTTGGCATGTATAGTAATTTTTCACTAAATGCCAAACATTGTAAATTTTACCATTTGGGGTACAGGATATTTTGTGTTCTATAAATGTTTTCAAGTTTTGTTCTAGAACTGGGCGAAGTTACTTGGAAACAGCTTAACCCTTTGGGCTCATAAGCTTTTTAAAGCAGGATCAGTACAAAGTTTATTTAATTTTTGTTTTTTGTGTTTTTTAATGTGCTTTTATTGGTGCATTATAGTCTCACATCACAATGGAAATCAAATTGACATTAACATACATGCACGCAGCACTTGGTGCCCCCCGCCCCTCCCCCCAACACAGAGTACTAAGATTGACATTGGTATATTCTCATATGTAAATATGGTGGATGGTAGAAATTCCATTGATGAACTTGATTCTTTCCCTTCCCCTTCCCTTAGTACAGTTCCCTGTCTTCACTGAGGCTTCTCCAAAGTTGTCTGGAGGCCCTTTTGTATCCTCATTGCTCCCTAGCTTGTGCATATTAGAGAAGACATGTGACCCTTCTCTTTCTGTGATTGGCTGATCTCACTTAACATTATGTATCCTTCCATTTTCTTGTAAATGACATTATTTTGTTCTTTTTTATTGCTGAATAGAATTCCATTGTGTGTATTTCCCATAATTTTGTAATCCATTCATCTGTTGATGGACATCTAGGTTG
>PVJS01045747.1:0-16099 GCA_004027185.1 Glis glis | reverse complement strand
ACAATGGAATTCTACTCAGCAATAAAGAAGAACAAAATAACATCATTTGCAAGAAAGTGGAAGGATCTGGAGAACATTATGTTAAGCGAGATCAGTCAATCACAAAAAAAGAAGGGACATATGTTTTCATTAATATGCACAACCTAAGGAGTAGTAGGGTCACACAAGGGACTCTGGTTGATAATGGAGAACCCTCAGCGGAATAAGGGAAGTGGTACAAGGGAAGGGGGAGGGCAAGAAAGAAGGGAATTAATGGAATTACTATCATAAATAATATGTACATGTGAAAATATACCAACATCATTCTTGGTACTCCATACGGGTGGGGGGAGGCAGGGAGGGCACTAAGAGCTGTGTGCATATATGTTAACATCAAATAGATATTCATTGCAATGTAAGACTCCAATGCACCAAAAAAGCACGTTAAAAAAAAATAATTCGAAAGTACTGTATTGGCAAGTATTGCAAACATAATTACACAAATTAGTCACTTTTTATCCACTTTATTTCTCAGCTTTTTCCCCCAAATAACTAGAAAGGGAATCCAATACAACACCCCATGATAATGGAACAGATCCCTTCATGAACTGTAAGTACACTTGAGATATAAATCCAAGTGACACTTCTGTAGCTGCCAGCAGATGTTCAAGTATTTAGTCCAAGTTAGGTGCTGAGATGACACATTGTAAAGACAGAGATCACTGGGATTCATAAGACCTTCTCTTTGGGTGCCCTTGAGTTGGCATGGAGCTTTCCCAAGGGGTTTGTGGTAGGATTCTGGGCACTCTGCTCACAGAGTGCAAACAACTATGCTGCATTCTGTCTGTCTCCAGAGCATCCAGAGAGCAGCCTCCCTTCAACCCAATGTATATAATGCCATCCACTGCTTCCTATGTGTAAAGAGACGGTCATCAGTGATGGTACTTCATTAACACACACTGCACTATGTGGCCGATTAGTACTTATTGAAGTTCTCTGATGTTTTCAATGTTATACAAAATAAAAGAACTACTGCTATTGAATGTGTGATTCCATGAAGCCTTCAACATAGTAGAATTGTATTTGCAACCGTCTATGTGTATGAACCCACAGGCAGGGATAATATTCAAAATATTTAATAATCTGGATGGCCCAGCCACTAATCAGTCAAGAGGTCAGCCAACAACTTATGTAATCCCAATTCTGTTTTTCAGTTGAGCATCAGCTCTGCTTTTGTTGGATTCTTTAGAATCTAAGTGCATTATGAGAGTTCTACCATAGATTGATTACAAACCCCAGCACCCAAATGAGAAGACCAAATCATCTTGAGGCCTCTGATCCTAAATGTAAGGGAGTATACAGACGTAGATGCAGAATAGTATATGCAAGAGAAGAGAGGGTAAAAATTTGTTTTTATGACCCCTTTTGAACTGTAAATTCCTTAAAGGACAAAATCTCTTGTCAGAGAGAATCCCATTATAGCAACACTGCAATTCTTATCATAGAAGCTTTAACTTAACATATATTTTGGCAGAGCACTTTGAAGGAAGAGATGGGATTCCATTGCTACAGAGAGAGCCCATTCTTCATAATGTAGATGTTTAGGCCAGTCTGACAAGTTCTGGAATACCAGAGGACAGAGCCATGCTGGTCTCACATGAAACTAGGAGCACCCGTTTCCTTCCTGAGCACCCAGGAACTCTGAGAAATGGTGGGCACAGGAGGAAACTGGAGATGGAGCCAACTTCTCCTTCCTGTGCTGTTGTGCAGCCACACTGCCCACTCCTCTGTGATACTCATAATTATCCTCACTCAAAGTCAGCTTTGCATGTATAGTGTGCATGGAGCTTCAGGAAGGTGCAGAGGAAAGCGTGACAGAATGAATAATGACACAAAATGGCACTGTTCAGTACCATGGCTTAGCAGGACAAATTGGAAGAGCCTAGAGTGAGCAGCATGGTGGAGGTGATAGTAATAGCAAAATTTGTTCTGGGCAGGACCTACTTCCTAAGTTAGGCATTACAAGTATTGAAAGATGGCTGGGCGTGGTGGTGCACGCTTGTAATCCCAGTACTTTGGGAGGCAGAGACTGGAGGATCCGGGTTCACGGCCAGCCTCAGTGCGCTCTCTCTCTCCCTCTCTCCCTCTCTCTCTCTCTCTCTCTCTCTCTCTACCTAGTGAGGCCCTCCACAACTTCGTGAGACCCGGTTTCAAAATAAAGTATAAAAAAATAGGGCCAGGGGTGTAGCACGGAGGTAGAACGCCCCTGGGTTCAATCCCCGGTACCACAAAAAAAAACAAAAAACAAGTATTGAAAGAGATGCTTTCTGCTTGCTCCTGCCTTCTAAAGAATGAAAGGACAGATGAGATTAAATAGCTTCTTCTCTGATCCCCTCCTCAATCATGGAGGTACAAATACATAATGAAAATAATATTTAAGGATATTTTTGTGGTGGTAGGGATTGAACCCAAGGGCATTCTACCTCCCAGCTACACCCCCAGACCAAGTTTTATTTTTTATTTAGAAACAGGGTCTAGCTAAGTTGCCAAGAGTCTAAGTTCCTGAAACTGGGTTCAAACCTGCAATTCTCCTGTTTCAGCCTCTCGAGTACTAGACTACAGGCATGTGCCACCATACCCAGCTATTTTTTATTTATTTAAAAAGGCATTATTGAAAAGATAGACAATGATGTCATTTTAGAGTAGAATAAGAATAGTCTAATTTTATAGTATACATGAACAAAATAGTAAAGTAATAAAAAATGGAATTTGTTTGAAAATTACAATTGCCCCCTTGCCAGCTTAAACCCACTTTAGAAGCTGGGAATGAAAGAAGAAAGAATTGTTGGTTCTTTATTTCTGGCCCTGAGTTCATCCTCTTTTCTACCTTGCCTGGTGGTCTCAAGGGTTAATTTTATCTCAATGTGACTGGGCTAAGGGATGCCCAGATAGCTGATAAAACATGATTTCTGGGTCTGTCTGCAAGAGTGTTTCTGCCATCCCATTCTTGAGGGCCTGGATAGAACAGATAGGCAAAGGACTGGTGCATATTCATTCATTTTCTCTCTCTCTCCCCCACCACCCTTAAACTGGGACATCCAAATTCTCCTATCCACGGATACTGGTGCTCCTGGTTTTCAGACTTTAGAACTTAGATTAAAATTCTCACCATTGATATTCCCACTATACTTAGGGTTTAGATTGTCTGAACTATGCCACCAACTTTCTTGGTTCTCCAGCTTGCAGGTAGCAGATTGAGGGACTTCTCAGCTTCCATAAACATGTAATCCAATCCCTGTAATAAATCTCTCTCTGCATGTGATATATATATATATATATATATATATATATGCTTTATATTATATATGTCATATATAAGTATATATAAATCTGTTGTTCTGGAGAACTCTGACTAATACAGTGGCCTTGGATTCTGATGTCTCCAGGATTAATGCAGGAGAGGGAGGAGATATGAAGGACAGAAAAAGGATACTTACTTTTTGGTTCCCTAAGAGCATGCCAAATGTTTAAAACCGACTCATCCTGGGTAGGATGAATGATCAAAAGTGACTTCTTTTCTAGGGTGCATTGTGGGTTCTTCAAAGGCCCTACTGATATAATACTGGACTCTGTTTCCTGTGGCTGCCTGCTTGCATTTTCTTTCTTCATCTCTGGTAATATATGAATGGGTCTACCCTCTGAGGTAATGCTTTTGAGCAGATTGCAAAATAGTGCCAGATGAACTCTCTTCATCTCTCAGGTCAGCTTCTGCCTCATGAAAAATCTGCCCAATTTTAACCCCCACCCCATCCCAGTGCAGCCCATTGCATCTCTTTCTGCTCTGCCACCTCAAGTGAGTAGTCAAAGCCTCTCACCTTAAATTCCTCAGGTGTGTGCCAGATATTGCTCTACTGTCTGAAGTGCATTCCATGGCCACATATCAAGCCCTCTGAATCTCTTAGAAGGGGGATAAGGGGGAGCACTCCAACCTTCTCTCATGAGAGCTAGTACTCATAGCCCACTGATAAAACTCTCCAGAGAAATTTCTTTCTCTATTCCACATCTTGAATTATTTTATGTCTCTAGAGTAGGTAGCATGCTAGTTTATAGCCACTTCCTTTGCAAATTGTGGAGGAGTGGTAGAGCAATTTAATTAGTGTGGTAAAGTTGCTATAGAGTGTCTTACTTACTCAGCCCAAACTCAAACTAAAAGTCATGTTTTTAACATCCTGTTGTATTTACCACTTGCCTAAAAGAAAACAAAACAGCAAAAATGAATTAGGCCCAGCATGATTTGACTCTTCAACTGCAAGTTGCGTGCTCATTTCTACTACTTCCCACCTATTATTGTTTGAAGGTCCAAACAATCCAGAAAAATCTTCCCATCTTAAAGTCACTTGATTAGCAACCTTAATTCCATTGAAACCTTAAATCCACTTTGCCATGGAAAGTAGCATATTCATAGATCCTAAGGATTAGGATCTGGATATCTTTGAGGTGATATTCTGTTAACCATTGACCGTTAATATGGATATAACAGTAATTTGGAAATGCTTTATTATCTGTAGTCTTTGAGGAGTTGGCTTGGCTATTTTCCTCTCATGTGGTTGGCCTTTCTCACATATTTGGTGATTCATGGTCCTGGGTGTACCTACTGTTGGACAGTTCTTCTACAAATTTCCTTGACTACAGGGATTTCAGGAACTGTGACTGCGTTGGTTTCTCTCGAGGTGTTCTTGGCAACATTGGTTGTTTACTACACCATGAGAACACTGGCTTCTGAGCACTGTAGGGTAGAATCTTTTGAGAGAAACCTGTATACTTCCAGACTGAGACTCTTTTGCAGTCTCTACCTCCTCCCAAACCTGACTAAAGCCAGAAGGAACTATTTGTACTTCTCCAAATATGAGAGGCTCTTTCTGTTTCCAAGCTTATTAGACCTTCCTTAAAGACACTGTAAAGCAAAAGAAAAAGCATGTATAAGAAATTGTTTTGGGGATAAATAGGAACCTGCTTAATGTTGGGTTGGCAAAATGACTGATGCCTCTCTGCTTATCTTTTTATATCCCATACCAGAGACTTTTCCCAGTTCTTGATAATAATTATAGCTAACATTTACATAGCATTTACTATGTGCTAGATGATGTCCTAGGCACTCGGCATATATTAATTTGTAATGACTATTAATATTCCCACCTTACAGATGTGTTTATAAAGAGATTAAATGACTTGCTTTCTCTGTCAACATTTTCACTGCTATAATCCAAAAGGACTGGCCACATAATTTAGAGGAAGGAAGATCTATTTGCTCACAGTTTTCTGGAGATTCTGGGTTCAGTCCATTTCTGGCATCCAGGGCACATGCAGGTGAGATGTTATCCCCAAAGGGCCTTGGCAGCTCTGGCTCTGAGGCCCAGTTGATTGCGATGGGTGGCATGCTGGCTCTTCCAGACTGGCTCTGTGGCTCACTGCTTGCAGCCCTGCCTCACAGTCCTTCCACATCTCTAGCATTTCTAAATTGTGAGGGTTTTTCTTGCAACCTTGGCTTCACCCTCACAGCTTCATGAAAATTGCCCTATTTGGGCCTGCTTGCAGGGATTCTGACCCTGCCACATGTTGCCTGACTTCCCAGGCCTTCCTGTGAAATCTGAGGGAAAGACTCCATAATCCCCTTTTTTTCCAACAAAGCCAACATTATGTGACCACTGAAATCGACCTCCAGCAGGAAAGGTAATCACACCCTTTTCAATCCGAGCTATTGGGCCTGCCTCCATCTTGACCATGGCTGAGGCTGTCCTCATCATGGGTGATGCTGGGCCTGTCTCCATCAAGGCCACAGGGAAGGAATCTGAGTGCCTTTCTTCAAAATGGCTGCCCTTGTTTCCATGGTTACAAACTACACCTGGCCTCATTCTTTTCTTTGTTTCTAATCAAGGCATTGGACGAACCTTCAGCCATCTTACTTTCATTCACAGTGTCATCTTTCTGGGCCCCAGCTTTAAACATGCCTCTCTGGCCAAACTGCACATCTGCTTTGCTTTCTGCTCCTGAAATTTGGTGTACAATTTTCTGAACATGGACATCAATATCCATAATAGAGTTTGGATAGTTTGCTGTCTTGAGATTTCCTCTGCCAGCTGAATCAACCTATCTTCTTTAAACTCAGCCTCATGAAAAGTTTCAGGACACAGGAAAAATTGTGGTAAGTTCTTTGCCAGAATGTAACATGTGTGGATTCTACTCCATTTTCCTATGGAGTCCTCCTTACCCTCTGAAATCTCCTGAGCACAGTTTCTACCATCTGCATTTCTAGCCACATTCTGGCCCTTCCAACTTTCAAAAAACAGTTTCAAAGACACAAAACACATGTTCAGAATTAGATATATCAGTGACTCCACTCCTCCAGTACCAAGGTCTGTCTCTGTCAACATTCTCACTCATATAACCCAAAAGGATTGACCACACAACGGAGAGGAAGGAAGATTTATTTGCTCACAGTTTTCTAGAGATTTGAGTTCAGTCCATGTGAGGTCAAGGCCCAAAGCTCAGGGCATGGTGGCAGGAAGTAAAGAGAGGGAAAGCTCAAGTCTCTGATCTCACATCATGGAGGCTGGAAGCAGAGAAAGCACAGGGGGAGAGGAGCCATATAATCCCCAAAGCCACACCTCCAGGGACCCCTCCTAAGCAAGGAAGCCCTGCTTCCAACATGCTACCTTGTTTCTGTGATGGCTGGGGGGCAATATTCTAAACCCAAACCATTACATTTGCTCTGGATTATAAAATGTTCTGAACAACTCAATATCTAAACAAAGACCTAGGTTCAGGTGATGGGGGAGTAGGCAATACCAAGAGAAACTGCACATGAACATCATGTAAACAGCTTTCAGTTACTTATTTCTTTCAAGAAGCCACGTCAGAACCACAAGCAAGAAGAGACAGTGTGTAGAAAGCAGGCATCAACTGTCTGGACATTGACTAGTGCCTCTCCCTGCCTCAGCCAGAAGTTCTGATTGATTGCCTCTGCCAGAAGGTCTTTGCCCAGTCTTTACCAAGAGTAAAGGAGTTACCACCCAGTCATTGTGTGGTAGTTGAAGCCTCTCATGCTGTAGCAAGCATAAACCTTCCTTGTGGCTTGGTGGGTGGCCCATGTTCTAATTGGGAAGGCTGAACACTCTGAGCACACCTCACAGTCTAATGGTTTGCAGTAGCATCAGCAGTGTTTTGGTTGGCCACACCTAAAGTTACATAAGCCACTACATCATTATATATGCCTTATTGGCTAGTTATGCCATTCCTTACTAATACATTCAAGAACTTTTTCAGAACTTTTCTAAACATATTTATGACTTTGGGAGATAGCAGGTATGTATCTTTTTTCAAATGATGTAGCCATATAGTAGACTTTAATGGAGTATACATGTTTGATTTTAATTATTTTGGAGAAAAGTGCTCACAGGGAGCATCACTTCAGTCTTCTATCTTTTTAGTGCAAGAGCTTGTTTACCATTTTTTAAGCACAGCAAAGCAGTTTTTATTCATCCCTGTTAAAATATAGGATGTGAAATCTTTTAATTGTACACAGATAGTGACAAATCTAAGATTCATGTCCAAGCAGTAGACATGTAGAATCCACACTCTAAACTACTATTTTATGCTGTCTTTCTGCTGGGAACTAATACTTCACATTGAACTGACTACTGCCAAGTATAAAGATCACAGCAAGAGAAAATCCAAATTATCAGAGGGCAGGTAAAGACCACAAGAAGAGAAAATTCAAATCAACAGAGGGCAGGTTACAGATATCTTGGGAGCACCATCCAGTGGACCCTGGTATGTAAGAGAAAAAAGCAAATGAAAACTTCAATGAGGGGTTGCTAAGAAACTGATATAGAAGAACCCTGAATATAATAATTTTTCTGTCTTGTGAAAAGATATTTTGCTTTTTGAAAAATAAGACTGCATCTGATACAACGCAGTATGATTGCAGTTGTTGGAAATTGTTGCCCACCTATGGCTTTACAAGAAAAGATTTATGTGGGTTTTGGATAGAAGTTTACCTAAGAGAATGTAACACTTTCACTGAGAGTTTGGTTCTTGGCACCATGGGCACTTCTTTTTTTTTTTTTTTTTTGCAGTACCGGGGATTGAACGCAGGGGCGTTCTACCTCCGTGCTACACCCCCGACCCTATTTTTTATACGTTATTTTGAAACCGGGTCTCACGAAGTTGCGGAGGGCCTCACTAAGGAGAGAGAGAGAGAGAGAGAGAGAGAGAAAGAGAGAGAGGGAGAGAGAGCGAGAGCTGAGGCTGGCCGCAAACCCGGATCCTCCGGTCTCCGCCTCCCAAAGTACTGGGATTACAAGCGTGCGCCACCATGCCCGGCCCATGGGCACTTCTGACATAAGAATAACTCATCTTTAGCAATGCTAGGTGGTGTACATGTTGTACTTGGGAGGCTGAAATAGGAGGATTGCAGGTTCGAGGCCAGCCTCAGCAACTCAGAGAGACCCTGTTACAAAACAAAAAAAAAAAATTAAAAGGGTAAGGGTATAGCTCAGAGGTGGAACATCTAGGGTTCAATCCCCAGTCCCCCCAAAAAAAAGGGAGAGAGAGAGAGGAGGAGAAGGAAGAGGAGGAGGAACAGGAGGAGGAGAGGAAGAAGAAAGAAAAACTTATCTTCTCCAAGACTAAGGAGAGGACATGACACTGCCTTGGCTAAACTATACCCCTGGCTTATTCTTGAAGAATCACATAGAAGGCCTTATACAAGGCATTAAAGAATTACTGAACTTGAGATCTCAATTGCTACCACTGAGCTTGGATCTGGGATATATATACGGGAAGTATATGGGTGGAATGACTACACCAAGTCCAGTTGAAATATGGAAACTGTGTAAGTTTACGATTGCATAATTTTCAGAGTGCCTGTATGACTCTCATGAAAAAAAAGCAAGCATCAGAACACAGTCTGGAAGGTGAGCACTCCTTAAGTTGGTGGTTTTTTCTTTTGCATTGATTAGGAGACTGTTACATGCTCACATTTTTTAATGTAATTGGACATGATTTTTGTGCGTACATTTTTTAAAATAATAAGATGCTACTTTGTTGGTATCCTCAACAATTCTTGGGGATAGTCAGAGCTTATAAAAAACTTGAATTATCAAATGAGGAAACAAATTCAATCTTTCTTTGCTTAAGATTCCCTATCTTTAGGAATCCTGATCTTTGTGGGGAAAAAGTTACTAATACTGGTTAACACTAATCTTGCTAACACTTTATGTACATCACATAAGAGAATGGAACTAACATTCAGGGAGTGTTTACAGAACACCTAGGTTTTTTAATCCTCATGACAATGTTCAATGAAATCATAATTTTAGACTGACAAAGAGATTAGCCAACTAATAGTTGTCAAAGGTGTGATTCATGGCCAAGTTTGTTTGACTCCAGACTTTGCTCTTTTCACTGTGGTATGATGCATCCCTCAAGGAATTGTGTTTAACCACAGATTAGGTAACAATACCTGCCCTTTTGTGTTTCAGAGCTCACCATTAGTCCATATAAACCTATAAACTTTATAAATACTTAATGTTAAGTAATTTACTACTCTCCACTTAGGAAGAAAAAAGCAATTTCCAACTGATTGAATGCATTTTCAGACATGAGTTAACAGTAGAGCAGTTTCAAGCAGGTCCATCATTTTATTCTGTCCAGCAGAGATGCAGACAAGATAGATGTGTTTTGAATTAGCGCAAACATTTCTTCTTTCTCTGATATTTGAGTAACTGGTTATTGAGGGACCAGATGAGATATTCCTTATGCTTCCCATTCAGGAAGAAGGCCATATTCAAGGGGGCAGAAGGTGTGTTATGGATATCTAATGTATCATGTTGATTCACCTTCCACTCCTCAATGCTCTCCTGTGCTCTGCATTAAGAACTTAAAATTTAAGAGAGCGAGGCTGATTTGACATTTTACTCTGAAGTCATAATGAGCAGTTTCCGAATCATGAAGAAAAAGAAGAAACTTACTCCTTTAGTGCTGATCATGACTGTGGCAGTGAGTGGAGCCTCATCTTTTGTTGTACGTTTCTTTAAAAATGTCCATGTGACTGATGAATCATTGAAAAATCCAGAGCCTTGGGAAGCTGTGGATCCTAATGTACCGCAAGGTCTATAATGATGAATCAACAATGGAAGCCCATTGATGAACTAGAGGTCTGAGGGGGATCAAATGACCAGTCTTTGCCTTCTTCTTTCAAAGAGTACTATATGAATCTAGTGGAAATGGCACAAATTTATGAGAAAAGGG
Source organism: Glis glis (assembly GCA_004027185.1). Lineage (NCBI taxonomy): Eukaryota > Metazoa > Chordata > Mammalia > Rodentia > Gliridae > Glis > Glis glis. The sequence continues at coordinate 5,809 of PVJS01045747.1, read as the reverse complement.
ATGTTAGTTATTCTGTAGTCTCAGATTCAATGAAAATTAAATGACACTCATAATATTGTTTCTCATCTTATTGCATTTATATGAAAGCCCCAAATAAACTCACCTATATGTTGAAATGGGAATATTAACATCATACATTATATTTAATAATGAATGCATGAAGCAATTTATCACTTTGTTTAATATTCTGCATGATCCCTCTAAATCTTGATTTTTCTTAGGACATATTCTAGCTATGAAATGGAGACCTCACAGAGATTATACCATTCATGGATACTTTCTCTCTCTCTCTCTCTCTTTTTTTTTTTTTTTTTTTTTTTTTTGAGATGGAGGCATGCTATGTTGCTCAGGCTGGCCTGGAACTCGTTTCCCCTGCCTCAACTTACAGGCATGCGCCACTATGCCCAGCTGATAGTAAAAAAAAACGCAGTGGAGAGAAAAGGCAGTTGCTGAAAATAACATATGAAGGTGCATGATAGCAGTCAGGTTTCTCTTAATTTGGGTGGGGAGAGGGAAGCTGAATGAGAGGAATAGAGGAGAGGCTAAGCTAAAGAAATAAAAAGAAAGGAACATATTCATAACTAGTTGAATTAAAATTAGGCGAGATGCCGGGTGTGGTGGCACACGTTTGTAATCACAGTACTTGGGAGGCTGAGACAGGAGGATCGCAGGTTCGTAGCCAGCATCAGCCACATAGTGAGGTCCTCCGCAACTTAGTGAAACCTGTTTCAAAATAAAAAATAAAATAGGGCTGGGGGTGTAGCTCAGAGGTAGAATGCCCCTGGGTTCAATCCCAAGTACCACCCCCCAAAAAAATTACGGTGAGAAATAGAAGTACAGAAATAATAGTATAGAAAAAAATCATAATTTTAGGAGACTAGCAACAGAACGGAGCAGAGAAAGGCAAGCAGGCTGAAGGTGGAAATGCAGAAAGTTTCCCTTTTAGGCAGAGGCAGGTTCTAGCATTTAAACCTCTCCAGCCAGCCCGCCAAGGTGTCAGAAAGCCCGTCCGTCAGCCACAAAGCCACACCCCCTTAGTCAGACCCTCTCAGAGCTCCCAATACTTCCCTCCTTCTTTTTGACCCCTCCCTCTCGGCCCGGTATCACTTCCTGTGCGCTGGATGCTGATTGGTCCAGAGGTCGGAAGTGAGGGCGGGCGGTGGGGGCCGTTGCCGCAGTGACAGTGCTGGGGGAGTCCGAAGATGGCGGCGTCGCGTCGCTCTCAGCATCATCACCACCATCATCAACAACAGCTCCAGCCCGCCCCAGGGGCTTCGGCGCCGCCGCCGCCGCCTCCCCCGCCTCTCAGTCCCGGCCTGGCCCCGGGGACCACCCCTGCCTCCCCCACGGCCGGCGGCCTGGCCCCGTTCTCTTCCCCGCGGCACGGCCTAGCGCTGCCAGAGGGGGATGGCAGTAGGGATCCGCCCGACAGGCCCCGATCCCCGGACCCGGCTGACAGTAGCAGCTGTTGCAGTACCACCAGCACAATTTGTACCGTCACCGCCGCTACTGTGGTCCCGACGGCTTCTTCATCTGCCGTTGGGGTGGCTTCCAACCCAGCCGGCGGTGGCACTAACAACTCTCCGTCGTCCTCTTCCTCCCCGACTTCTTCCTCATCTTCCTCTCCATCCTCCCCAGGATCGAGCTTGGCTGAAAGCCCCGACGCGGCCGGAGTTAGCACCACAGCAACATTGGGGCCTGGGGCAGCGGGACCCGGGACCGGGGTCCCGGCAGTGAGCGGGGCTTTACGGGAACTGCTGGAGGCCTGTCGCAATGGGGACGTGTCCCGGGTAAAGAGGCTGGTGGACGCTGCAAACGTAAATGCAAAGGACATGGCTGGGCGGAAGTCTTCTCCCCTGCACTTCGCTGCAGGTCAGAGACTTTTGAATTGTTTATTAAGGGTTTTGGGGTTGAGGGGTTTTGGGGTGAGGGGCGGGTGGTCCGACTAGGAAAAGAAAACAGGTTTTTACAAGGAGACAAAATGGGGGCGTGGTTATGGTCTTCAGTGCTTCACCGGAAGACAAGAGGTTCTTTTCTTTAGGTTGCGCCTGGGTGATGGGGGCGTGGAAAGGGGATGTGAGAGTCCATTCTTTATAGTGTTCGCACAGTGTTACTTGTACTTCTTCCAAAACTCCCTGTAGTGGTAGTCTCTGGTTATGGATATACTTAAACTTTTTCAGTTCTGAGTACCTAGGAATAAAGTTAGATTTGGCTTCAGAGTAGCCATGTCTACTCTTTGTGTGCTAGTTTATTTTGTTTTTACAAGGTTATGTCCCTCTAGAACAATCCAGACCAAAAGAAGTTTAATGTGACTCAACAAGTGTTTAAGGATCTAAGTAGCCTTAGTTACCCAATGAAAGACATAAATGGAGTTTCTGGAACTATCCCTTTTTAAGGAGTTTACAGTCTAGTTGGGGAGAACAAAATATGTCTATATGAAACAACTAGGAGACGAATATTAGGCTGCCTTATGTGATGATGAAAGAAGTACAGGCTTTGAAGTTGTGAACACCACTATTGTGTAAAAGACAATGTAACTTAACTCAGTTGCCTCAGTTTTTCTCATGGGCAAAAATGATATGCTAAGGTTGTGTGACAATACAGTGAGAAGCATCTGGCACATAAGTTTTCCAGAAAAAGAAAAAAAATAATGCAGAGTTCTAAACTCTGGACTACACACTTTACTTTTTTACTTTTTTTTAGTAAGTAGCATATATTCCTTTTAAAAACACTTAAGATAATTCATAAAATACAAAGAAATGTAAAACAAAAACAAAGGACCATTATCTCACTGCCCAGATACCTCCTATTGGTATTTTTAAGAATAAAGGTAATATAGTTATGTCCATTAGAAACATATTACAGGTGCGTACTTTATATATGCCTTATAAATTCAAATAGGATAGAAAGATATAAAATAAAAAGGCACCCCTCCCCCACACACTAAAGATAACACAACACAGATACCCTGTATTAAGACTGTTAAGTTTCTTGTTATATTTCTAATGTATGTCACTACTTCAATTTGTTCTGTTAATACTAAACCATATGTTTAAAATTTTACATATTTGTACTACAACCCAGCAGATATTGTTATCCTCATTTTACAGATGATAAAAGTGAGGGACGTACTGTTGAAGTCCAGATTCACTCAGGAAGTAGTGGAACTTGAATGTAAATTCCAGACAGTTTGATTTTAGAGCTTATGAAATCAGTCTTAAACTATCATAACCTATATCTGGGTTAAGGTCACTATTCATTTTTTTTGAGTAATTGCAGTGCAGAATTTCTAATTTTTGCAGTGTTTTGGGGTTATAGACAAGAGTAGCTTTCACATATTTTTTATTGTAACCCATACTTAGAAATACATTTTACACTGTCTCACACACATGCAACTAAGTTAGAAGTTTCAGGAAGCTATGCTTTCCCTTACATATGGTTGTACTCTGATATTTTATATCATATTCGTTTCATTTTTAGCAAATGCTATTTATGATCCATTAATGGGTCATGACCAGTGGTATGAGAAACACAGGAAATCATTAGTAGTTCACTATATCCATTCTTGATTTATAGACATCATCCTTAGGAAAGTAGTGAATTGAGTCAAAAATAGGTTTTCATCTAACTGGATATTTATTCAAGAGTCTTGCTTATTTTGGATGAAATAGCATTTCTTTTTCTTTAGGCTAAATGAAAAATTAAGTCTCATTTTATAAATCAGCTAAGGTTGTTTATTTTTGGATATTTTATTCCAAATCTGACTTTTAACACGTTTCACAAGTCTTGTCATTTCTTACCATACCTCTTTATAAGTAATCACTAACAAATTATAATTAGTTGTATTTATTTATGTATTAATTTACTTGTTTAGGATTAGTCACATAAAATAGTGCTTGTCTTTCAAATCACATGTCATCTATTTGCCACAAATTACGTTTAATTCTGTTTTAGAGTTTTATGTGTTCCCAGATAAGTTATTAGAATACAAACAGTAAAACAGCCCTGTAATTATGTTGTAGTTATGAGAACCTAATCTTGAACTGGCATTTTTAGAAAACAAAGTTTTAGCTTAGCTGTGGAAAACAGGCAAAACAGCAGCAATTAAATTCTCCATTATATAAAAACATTACAGTTTCATATTTGTATGCATAAAATTAAAGGTTTGTTCAGTCAAGTTTCCATTAGGTATAGGCTGAGTAGTTAAAAGTAATTCTTCGTTGGTTATTATGATATTCATTGAATTGGCATGGATTAGCTGTTTTAAAGATAGGAAATTGGTACATAAATATTTTATTACTTATGGGTTAGATGTTAAATACTGGTACAATATTAGAGTAGCAGATAATCTTTGCATTATGGAGCTTACAGTGTACTGGGGAAGTTTAAAGAACAACAATTAACAAAACCCCACAAAGTGTGTAACCTAGAGCGATAGGAAAAGAACCTTGTCGTCTTTTGGAGTGTGTGATGGGGCTATTATTCTGGGTTTGGAACAATTAGGAAGTCTTTCTAGATAAAGAGATTTTCTTAAGCAGGAATTTAAAGGATGAATCCAAGTTAGCTAAGCAAATGTTGGAAGGAGTAATAACTAATGCTTATATTTCTATTTTAAAATGAGTTTATAGTACTATATCATGAAATGAAACCATTTAGTAATTTCAGGAATGATATTAAATCATTTAAATCCTTATGACTTTAGTTATATTACTATAAAAATAACCATTTTCTTTCCAGCAGTAGGTTTAAAAAAGGGCTGTATTAATAATGTAGTCATCCTGTTCATCATAAGAACACAATCTTCATTTTCCGTTGTTGATATAAGTTCTTGAAATACTGTTTTTAATGCCTTCCAAAATACTATTTCTGATCTTCCTAATGATCTAATTTTTTTTTTTTTTTTTGCGGTACCGGGCATTGAACCCAGGGGCATTCTACCTCTGAGCTACACCCCCAGCCCTTTTTTTTATCCTTTATTTTGAAACCGGGTCTAATGAAGTTGCAGAGGGCCTCACGCCCGGCTCATAATGATCCAATTTTTTATTGTTGACTAGAGTTCATATGAGACTTTCTCTTCTTCAGATAAGTTCCTTGACCCTAGCTTTCTATTGTTCAAAGTACAGCACTCAAAGAGCTTTAGAAATAGTACCAAATTAGGGTGATACTATCTTCTTAGTACAGTTCCTAGTAGTGACATATTTTGCTAAAGGATCAGTATATTTCTGAAGAGGACTCATTTTATAGAAAAGTTCAGATGAGGTCCTTTTAAAAATGGTTTTAACAAAGGATTAAATTCTGAAATTTCATAGAATTTAAATTAAATTAATTTTGAAATAGGCTTTCTGGTAGTTAACGTATGACAGTTTATGATCTTTAACATGAAGTATTTCAATAGCAAAATATGGATGCCTATTTTTTTCTTTTAATTTGGATGGTATCTACAATACACACTTAACTCTACAGAGACATTGCTCTCAACTCATTCTTGACCCTGATTTTTCAGCATAACCATGCTTGCCTTTTTTTTCCCTCTCTCCAGTACAATTATTTTTTCCTAGTAAAAAACACTGTGGGTAACAAAGTAAGTCAGAATGCTTCAGTCCTGGAAGGAAATCTTTTGTGCTTTTGATTAAGGTTTAAATTTAAGGCTTTAAACTTAAGGTTTTCTTAAAACCTTACACTTTCCTTAAGGAACCTTTTTTTTAAAAGGTTCACATTGAACTTTTAGTTAGAAAGATATATCAAACGCCGGGCGTGGTGGCGCACGCTTGTAATCCCAGTACTTTGGGAGGCAGAGACCGGAGGATCT